>JARHVA010011366.1:55000-65835 GCA_037957365.1 Torreya grandis | reverse complement strand
GAATTATATGCCACCACATACTCTTATGTATACACAATACTGATGCAATCTTAATGGACATGACTACTAATATGTAAAAAAATTAATATCACACTTACTTTATGTGATCTTAATGGACGTGTCACCAATGGTCATTTCTATAAAGAATTAAAGTAGTCATGAGATCTCTATAGTAACTACTCTCCTAACTATTGCCAAAACATTGTTCATCTCCTGATGGTTTTTTGGATCTCTACCATAAACCCTTTTAAGATCCATGAACTAACTTACATTGATTCTTTCTGTCTTTTCACTAAGTTCTCACATCAAAGAATTATGTTTATAATTTCACATAGATTATAAATATTGGACAAGCATATTCTTATTTTGATAAACACACAACAAAAATGAAAAAAACACCACACAAAATGTCACCATATCATTAGTACGGTCCCATAATTACAAACTAACAAGAGGTCACGAAAAGACCTCCATCTTATGTGTCTCCTCTTGCCTCTAGTGAATGAAGCTCTTTGCTTAGAAGGTATAATGATGTAGCTCAGGTGGATTAATTTTTAACGAGAAATCTCCCTGTAATGTGAAAATCGTATACAAACAAAAATATATACGTCACTCGAAGCCTAAACAATGTCAAATTTTTTGACATTACTCTTTTTAATGACTTTTGATGCTTGATAAAATGATAAATATTTGAAAATGGACCCAAAAATTTGACTATAAATTTTATATTGACTTTATTAAATAAAAACACAAATACACATTATTAATACTACCATGTCAATGACAATAAAACAAATTAAATTTGTAATAATAATTTAGTTAAAAATTTATTTATAAAGACCAAACTTTAAAAAGACAATTGAATAACTTTGGACTCTAGAAAAAACATTAACCTATAAACATATAATGAGACTCAATGCCATAACATATACTTAAAACAAAGCAAAAGATATAAAGCTATATCATTGACAAAATTATAATGTAACTTGTCTATTTATAAAAATATAAAAAATAAGACTACCGACTCATTAAAGTCTAACGACATATAAAAATAACTTAGCAATAAATAAATTTGAACTACAATTTCATACATATGTCAAGACTCAACTAGTGAATGAACAGATCTACCAAGTGTTAAATTTGTGTAATATAGAGTATATTTGTCCTTGAAGTGGTACTTGAGATGAAGAAGACATTTTTGGATCTATCACTTGGATGAGTACAATGAACAATGTTTTTATATTTAAAAATAAAACATTATTGAGTAGAAATCGTGTTGTGCTGTAAGGATATAACATCCTCAGTGGGCATTTATGGTTTGAGATAAATAGTACTAAACTGGATATACAAGAATCAAACATGCTTAATCTAAATGGTGAATGAAATGACATCAGGTAAAGCATGGTGAAGAAATCACAAAATCATTACAACTATTCCATTTACTTCTAATTCAATTAGTTCCTGATAAGAATTTTGCAAATGATGATATGAGGAATAAGTGCATAATATCTCTCAAGATTTAGGTGCATCCACATAGGTATCAAAAATGTTTCTTAATTATTTTTTTGATAAACAAGATTTCCTAATCCCAACAACAATATGAAGAACACAACACTATATGTGTCTTTTGAAAACAAATGGAAGAATGATTGATTACCTTGATAGAGATGTTTTGAACAAGCGATCTTTGAAAAATCACTACCAATTTAAAATAGCTAACCCATATTTTCTCCTACACATTTATTAAACCATCAGAACCTCCTACTTTCATACCAATTTTAGGTACTGGAGGAAAATATACTAAGATTTAATAAATGCATTATGTAACAGAGATAAACACATAGAGATCAATTTTTAACACAACATAATTATATTATTATTTCACACTATCTGAATAATAAATAATTCATGAGTTTACAATTAAATAGGAAAATTGTTTCCTATAATTAAGGAGATCATATCTCCTTAAATTTCTGACCCAAATCCATAATATAACTTTCAAACCTATAAGCAATACATTATTATTAATCATAACAATATAATATGATCTAATATATATTTGTAACATTGTTTATAACAATAGTATGACAACTTATTACAACCAAATATAACTAACAACCAATTACTATTTACCTCTTAGTAGATATCCATATTCACTAATGTAATATCTAATTCTTAATAGTAGCCTCTCTTACTACGCGATAACAAGTTAGTAGAAGACCTTAAAATGAGTAAAGGCTTCACTCTTCTTCTTGATAAAGAACACCCATGTCTTTCAAAATAAATCAGCATCAAACAAGTGGAAGTACTTAAATCCTTCAAAAGAATCTATTAGGGGTCCACATAGATTAGTATGTACCATATCCAGATGGTCGTTGGTAGGTGCAAAACTCAATTTGAATGGAACCCTACGTTGTTTACCTGCTAGGCATTTAGTCTATACAAGGAAATAATGGGACAACTAAAGAAGTCCACATACCATGGCCTTAGAGATGAGATGTTAAAAAGAGATATTATAAATATTTTGATATAAATAATGATAGAGAGCAGTGGATTATATCGTAGAGGTAGAGAGAGTAACTGCACCAGATGAAACTACATATATGGCAAATAATTAATCCTCAAAAAATATCTAGAAATTATCTTACCTTTCTATGAGAGGAGGTAGGATTTTGTACCTTTATTGATCATGACCACCACCTTAACCTTAATATTTAAAGCTAAATTATAGAAAAGAGATTTGTTATCAAGCTGAGGACATATAGTACTTTTGTGAGAGTACAAATTCTAGTCCTGAGAGGAATGGTGATAGTTTCATTTCCTTATATAACATACTCCTTATTATCAACAACTCAAACTAAATATCCAATGGGTTGATTCATTAGTGAAACAAACATCTCCTTAAATCCTATTATATGATTGATGGCACCAGAGCCAATTAACTAAACATTGCTCATTGGTGATGAGGATTGGGAGATAATAACTTTGTTCTTATAAGCACCACCACAGTCATATTTTATTGATACCTCCTCTTCATCATCCTATTTTAGTTGATGTTCAGCTACATGTTCACGCTGCTTCCTTTGCCAAGGGCATCTTTTTTATTTATGCGAATCATCTACACTAGATGTGCCCTCTTAACTAGATGAGCCTTATGTCAGGGCATTATAGTAGTAGTGATCAGTGTCATTCATATTGGTGTGACAAATATGACACCAATTTGTTTCCTTCTCATATTTCTATTTTTGTTATGGCTACTTTGATATTCCTTTTAGGAACACTGAACCACATTTCTTGGAAATTGGGGCTTTACCTTTGAACTCATCTTGCACGAATTGGATGGCTTCATCTTGTTGAAGTAAATTCACCAATTCTTCAAAAGACACTACTTGCTTTGTAATGTTTAGTGTCATGACGAATGTTTAAAATTGAAATTGTAGAGTTCCCAATGTGATCAAAACTAACAAATTATCCTTGATTATTTCTCCAAGCACATGTTCTACTCAAAGTTATACCACCCAGTGCAATAACTCATCAACTTGCTTTCCATCTTTCATACTAAGAGTATGAAGCTTGGACTAGAGATGGAGGATCTTAGTTTGACTCTTCACCTTGTAAATAGTGGATAGAATGTCCCATGCCTCCTTTGATCTCAACACATCTTTAATATGAGGTTGAACCTCATTGGTGACACTGAGTGTGATCAACATAGAGATTTGGCATTGGAATTTTCATAAAGTTCATTCACTCCTTAACTCCAATAAGATAGTGAATTATACCACTGATGATGGCCCATAATTTTTTGAATTGAAAAATTGTAGGAATATTCATCTTCCATGAGGTGAAATTTGGCCCTTTGAGAAGGTGGGCACTGAATAAGTAATATTTATTTGGACATTGTCTTGAGTTATGTTTACGAGATTTTATAAACCCCAAAAATGTTTACCTTTTTTCAAGGAGCAGATTGAAAGCACCTTATTATAGAACCACCTTTTATCTTGCATAAGAGACCATGGTGAAAAACCCATCGCACCCTATAATAATTTACGATTTTATAAAAATGATGTGTTATCTGATGATGGTGCCTATTTAAAATTTATACCTTATCGACTACAGACTCAATGCCTGAAATAGGAAGATAGCACTTTTATGGCCAGTCTACGTCTTCAAATAGACTAGTCACATTAAAGATTCTTCTCTATTTACCAAGTACAGGTGTCCAATGCCTAAAACTTGCAAGCATTTATAGATTTGAATCTCCCATGATCTCTGTAGTTATTCTATGAACTCTTCCAGCAACTGTCATAACTGTTATGTTGCTCACTCAACTGCTCGATATGTTCTGATACCAAATGAGAACAAATAATGATTTGATGATTACCATTAATAAACTATGGTAAATATATACTGCATAAAAATAGTTATAAAAATTTCAACTAACTTGAAACTATCAACCATACTAAACTAATAACTAGCAGCTAAGATTAACAATGTAATACTACATTAACATATATTTGGTGACTTTGAGATCTACTTAAATTAAAAATTATAAAATACCATCTAATTAACCTTATGTCATCTCTCATGAAAATTTAAATAGATTTTATTGGTTTGAGTTATGAAACTTTTGTGCAAGAAACCCTCATTAATTATTTTTTAAGAAATTAGGTGACCCGAGAACTATAAAATGATAGTTAATAAAGATCAGACACATTTGGAACTTCCTATCACTCCTATTAGGACCTCTCCAAATCTATTTTATCTCTCCAAAACTATACTCAATATCATGAAATAATAAATATGTCCAACAAGTTGACCATATGTGACTGTAAACATGGAAAAGAGAATTTTATGGACTTTTGACTATCTAATTTTGTAAACCAACACAAGGATATCATAATTTCAATAAATCATTAATTTTTAAATAAAAAATAATATTAGACAAAAAAATTCAATGTAAATTTCCTTTATTCATGTGAGAAAACCATATTGATGTATGTACAGACCACTAAAAACAATGTCAAACTTGAAATTAGCCTTTTTAATGATGAGAATTTAGTTTTGAAAGTATCCTTCTCCTTTAGTTACCTATCAATTATATTTTTGGAGACTTCCCCAAGCCTGGAATGACCAATTTTGGATGAGATTCTCCTTCAACTGCTCAAACTTAAGATAGCAAAATGACTTGCTATGAATAGTCTTTTGTTACATTTACTTTATTTGATTTTCTAGGATAACTAGGACACTAAGAAGGGCTAAAAGAGTCTTAGATCACTAACACAATTTTTAAAAATCATCATAATTATTATACAATAACATTTATTCATATACTTACAAAACAAACATTTGAAATTTGAAATTTTGAGTTTAAGAGGGAATCTCTCCAAAAGACTCTGAAGGTTCTAAAAAAACATGTAGTGCTTCAATAAGGATTATTATGATTTTATTGACCTCCTAAGATTGCTAAAAGTATTGAAAATACTAGTTTGATTTAGTTACCAAGATGTTCATGCATCACTCCCTCATTGAATGTTTTTTAACCAGACCCATTTGGGTACACCTACTCCCTTACCCCATTCATTTTCAGTTTCAAGGTAAATGGGAATTCATTGGGTAAGTTGCAGAAAATTAACATTATGAATTTTCTATTCTCCAACACCACTTATGATATAATATAGATAATAGTTGATCTTTTTGCTAATCTTTTGGCCTCTTTTTACCCAATTATAGAAGATAATGTGTAGAATCATCATTTTCACTATAAAGGTTTACCTTTTATAGTTGTTCTAATGTTAGGTAGATGACCTTAGAGTGTACCAACTCTAATAAAATAAATGTTTAACCAATTAGGTGAAATAATGATGCAAAAAAAATAGGCCAACCTTTCGAAGGGCATAAATTTTGACTCATAACTCCATTTGAGTTATTCCATATGCCAAAACAACCATATCAAAAAAGTTTGATTCTAGTTAGATTTGATTTTGATATTCTTCAAAGGTCAAATGTGATCATCTGAGGGTCCAAAATTAATGTTTAATAATTTTTTTGAGAATTTTTTATTTTAAAAAATTGTTAATTTTTATAACCAAAAATCAACATCAGTTGAATTTCATTCCATAAGCCAATTCTAGTGTTTATATTATTTCATAAAAAATTAAGATCTACACGCGTTTTCATTCAAAACGTACTATAAATAACAACTTCTAAAAATAGACATTTTTTTTAGATTTTAGTTTTTTTTCAAATTTTGCACGTAGACTCTAATTTATAAGTTTAGGATTATTTAAGCATGGTTTATGTTTGTACTTATTGTAATCAATCAATATGAATCAATTCTAAGTATTGTTTCAAGATCTCGGCCTTTTGGTAATTCTATTGATCTTTATAATTTTTGTGTTAATTAAATAATTCCTCTCTTTATCTTTTGATAGTGTGCGGACCTAATTATCATGATTCAATAGACTTAGAAGAGGAAACTAAGGAGGAAGAGGAAATACAAAACCCAAGATTGCAACCTATGGCTTCTATAGTTGGAAGACTCGTGAGGGCAAGAAAGATGAATGAGTCTAAGGGTTCAACATCAAATGCTAAATTGGTTACAAGAATTACTAAACATCATACCTTTAATGAGGTGAAATTAGAGATTGATACATCTAGCTCAAAGGTAGGTCCATTGGAGTACACAAAAGAGAAATATGGGCCCTTTAATAATATTGAAATTTATCTAACCTTCTCACAAGAGCATGTTGAAAATAATTGAGAGTAGAATAAACTATAAAAAACAAAAAAAAAGTGACAAAGGTAAAAGAGTAGAAGAAATAGTTCAAACAACATCTAATATGACTCTTCACTCAGGTGGGGTTTAATAATCAGTTCTACTAAAGTCAAGAATAATTTTCATGGAAACTTGCTATAAGGTACCATGTCAAAGTTATAATTGGTGGAAAATTTGCATAAATTTACCTAATGGTAACTGGGTTGATAGAGGAAGGAAGTATTTGTTACTTGGTTATATCATGTGTTGGTTCCTTAATATTTATTATTTTGCATTTCTATTTAATTGCCAGTAGAGGTGTTCCATATGAGCATAGATGTTTTTATCTTTCCTTCCCTTGTAAAAAGTTTTGGGAAGTTCAAAACCTGACCTTTAACTTGATAAAATAAAAAAGTATTAATCAAATTAAATTAAGTTATAATAAACATGATAAATTAGTTTAATTTATTAAAACTTATTTAATATTATTAAATTTGTGTATTTAGTATTGTTAGTGCTAATTTACCCTGATACATCACCCAATTGAGAATTGTAAGAGATTATATATATATATATATATATATATATATATATATTTCAAATTGTAATAAATTTTTATTTTTTAAAATAAAATATGCAAAGAATATATAGAGTGGAAAGAGGACAAAAACAATGGTGAAAATAAATCTCACATATGTGAACAAAATATTTTATGGAATAGAAACATCTTCCAGTTGTACACATTAATATAAAAGATAATAAATAACAAAATAGGTCTCATCAAAAAAGAGAAGTACATGGGCTAACACTAATTTATAAATAATTTGAATGATTTTAATTATTATAGAAAATATATGACTAAAATTTAGACAAAATTTATAATTATAAATAAAATTGAATGAAATGAACGTTAATATAATTTACAATTGTCAAATTTATATGTAATTTAAAAGATTATATTATGTATTTGAAACCCAAATCAAAACATCTTTATTTCAATTATTTGTTTAAAAATTTGAGATTAAAAAAGTATAACTAATTTAAAAATTAATAAAAATATTTGAAAGAATAATATTATAAATAAATTTCAAACTTACATATATTTTTTAAATTGAATATAGACCCAAGGTATAATTATTTTAACCATGCCTCTTAGAAAAATATTATTTTATATTTTATCCATTACTCTTACTCTTTTTTGGGGTTAAATTATGTAAAGAGTGATTCGTAAGACAATTAAGTGATTGAATGATTATTCCACATAGATTTATTTATAGAGGCATTTTACATATATTTTCTTGCCTTACTAATTTTTAATCATATGTTAGTTATTAATTAATATTCTTGTACATGTTTTCTTGTCTTATTTATTTTTCATCATATATTAATTATTAATTAATGTATAAATAAAATTGTCATGAGGATAATTACTATTTATTTAATATAACCATATTCTTACTTAATATCTCCTTTGTAAATTGGAATAACTTGTCTCTCATGTTATTTTAATTTTAAATAGCTGATCACTTTTTTCCTTGTACATTTGTAGCACAGTGTTGAAATTGGATATTTTGGAAACTAAGTTGGACATTGGCTAAGACACCTTCTTTACTACAAGCTTTCTCCTCTTTGCTAGTATTTTTAGATAAGGACACCTTTTCAATTCTTTATATAGTTCTATTTTTTTAAATATGTAAGTAAAGGAACCAAATAATGTTTTTAGGTAAGGATAAACATTTACATGTTGTTCTCAAAAATACAAAGGTTTATATATTATAAATTATTTTATCTCATGCCTAATACTACAATGGAATTCTTACAAAATGGGATATGAAGATTAGAGATAAATGGAACATGTTGAATCCTTCATATATTAATGTGTCAATATTTTATGTGTCCAAGAGTAGGATTAATGATAATGTACACTAGTTCCCTCCCTCTCTTGGTTGGTTTAAGTTAAATTTCTATGACACTTCCCATGGATATCTGGGAGCATTGGGTGTGGGGTGTGTTGTCAAGGACTAATATGGGTCCTTGATTAGAGATACCTATCTTAAGTTTGTGGATGGTACCAATAATGTGGTGGAAGTATAAGCATTGGTTTTACGGGTGGATATATATTTACAATGTGCTATGCATAGGCTTATTGTGGAGGGTGATTCAATGGTCATGATTCAAGAGCTTCATATTATAGGGGATAAAACATGGATGATCAATAAATTTTTGGAGTGGGTATGTCCTTGGTTATATTATCTTGTTGATTTGTATGTGTCACATCACTACCATGAGGCCAATATGGCTACATATTTCCTAGACAAATAAGGAATTGCCCAAGATGCAGAGCCTACGGTCAAAAATGTGATCAAGGATTTGCAAAATTTTATTTTAGACCCCCTTGTGTCTCTTGACCATTAATATTTTTTGAGTTCCATCTCGAGTTATGGATCATGGTTTTAGTTGGCAATCACATTTCTATATCCCCACAGTTGTTGATTATGGAATTTGTGTGAAATGGCTTATTGATTGGAGTGTAGTTTATGCCCATCAAATTATGTAGTATTTTATTTATGTGTATGGTTGTGGTTATGATGCACAACATTTTTGAACTTGGTTTTTTTCCTATTGAAGTCTACTTTACTAGTAGGGATGGGGGATTAATTATCCTCGGTGAACATAGTGCCCATGATCTTTGTGCAATGTAAATAATGGTAAGATGAGGTGTCAACCATCTAGTTGAAGAATATTTTTTGGTTACCTTATGGGTAGATGTTTCAATCCATTCAGATAATATTGGGTGACTCTTACCTTAGCTTATATTTTTGGATCATGATTAACTATGACGTTCATTATAATTTAAAAATAACTTACTAATGTTGGTGGAGGACAAACAATAAGTGTTGGAGTTGGTGGAGTTTTTTGAGATGTCAACATTTAGGGTGGGGCTACTAAAAGTGGTGGAGCTGGTGGAAGTATGATCTCAAGATTTCTTACCCTTTTTTAGTCAAGATATGGTAGATTTGTCCCTCTATATTTTTGGGGAATTAGAGAGTAAATTCATGGTAGTGTTAAGTCTTGTGGTGGATTTGAACTCAATTTACACAATTTGGTTAGTCCGTACATACCCCACTATTAGCTTTGTCAAAACCTTCCATCCTTACGGTTGAAGCACTACTAGAAGAAATAAATTTTAACTTTCCAATGGTAGCAGTAAAATTTATATCAAGGGTATATAGTTCAATTGTGTTATTCACTCATAGATGGTTGAAAATATCTCTACTATGGGTTGATTTGAAAAAAAAGTTCAATGCAATTTAGTATAGCCCTTCTTTGGGAGGGGTTATGACTCATTATAAGTTGGTGGTCGATTAGGTTGGGGTGTCTCATTTGGGCATTGTTAGTTTTGGTCTAGTGGATGATGTGGTTGGTAATAATAGTGTGATGGGTATATATATTGATTTGGACCTTAATGGTGGTGCTCTAGTGTAAATTATCTTAGACTTAATTAATATTTTACTAGATTTGGTTGTGTTCATGTTATTCTTGTAGACATTATTTTGGTTCTAATTTTATTTTCTCAAGTTATCTTCAATGGTAGTGTTATATTATATAAATTTATTCCTTGGAATCCTTTGTTCAATTTTTTATTTGGTGGGTTTTCTCCCATTTAGTCAACCAATTCTTGTTGGTCTTGATCATGTTATTTTTTTGTTTTCTTAAAATTATTGTTCTATGTTAGTGTTGTTGTAGAAAATAATTTATATTAACAAAATTGGGTAAGGGACCCATATTACCTAACTAACTAACTAACTATATATATATATATATATATATATATATATATATATATATATATATATATATATATATATATATATATATATATAATCGTGTGAAAAAAGTTAGTTGCACATTTCAATAATATTTGATCCTTGTTACTTACTACAGGTAGTCTAACCTAATGAATGTTGTTTATATAACCAACAACCTTGCCATGCAAAAAAGGAAAGTTTTACATAATGTTATTATACTTAGTTGATACATTTAATATTGACATGATTTTTAATATTTTTTTATTTTTCAT
>JARHVA010011366.1:40000-50000 GCA_037957365.1 Torreya grandis | reverse complement strand
CATAACATGAAATTATACCTATATATTACATATATCTATCATTTTATGATACATATCATGCATATACTACATATGTAATATAATGGTTCATTTTCTAAATAGACAAATAAATAAAAATAAATAAGTATACAATACATATTCAACACTTGTAAGTTATTTACATGTTTCATATACTACTTGTATTCTATATTCAAATTATGTGATCCAATGTAATATTCAAGCTCTTCATATGCATCAATGTTACATCTCTAAGATTCCAATATAATTCAAATATGTAAAATATTATTACATGATTATATATTTTACGAATTATATCACTTTTTATTTTGAGAGAAGTGTTTTTTAGGCAATTCCCATTATCTCAAAGGAGGTAATCATAATAGTATTATCTCTAAAATTTAATAGTTTGAAATATGTAAAAACTTGATTTTTCAGATTATGGGGGAATTCAGACTGATTATTCACTCCACACTTACAATTACTCAATCACGTATACATTTTTATGAAGATATTTAAAATATTTAAAACTTTTTTCAAAAGATCAATTTGGAACTCTATATAGTACATGGGAATGATATGCATTCATGCCCAAGCTATGAATTTTAAAAATCCACATATCAATTTTAAAAGTTTAAACAAAATATATTTGAATCTATATTCATCTACATTGTTGTGATTCATATTTTCCAAGTGAACCATGTTTGATATTAGTGATGTTTCATGTATTTTTTAGTTTATAAATCCATGTACTAGTTCCCACATCTCCTTTTCATGTTTAGTAAGTGAGTCATGTGTGAGATCTTAGTGACACTCACCATTTTGGTTGCACTTTAGTGAACCACTTTTTTTTACATTGATTTCAATATTACATATCACTCTTTTATTTTTTCAGCATATAATCTTTCCAAATCAAACATTTTCTTTTATTCTTCAAATTGGGAATTGATCACTCTGAATTCACCATGAGTTCAACTACTTCACCACATCCCACAACAAGGGTGCATGCACATCCCCATGATAAATACAAAATGCGTATACACACTGAAGTTTGCATTTAATTTAATTTAGTAATATATTTAATCACTAAAATGAAGGGTGGTGGTGGTGGTAGATGTATACACTAAAATGTAAGCAATAAATGCTTCATAATACTTGTTATTGACATCTTTATTTTACTTGGATAATTTTCCATTTTGATAACTGATAATCTACAAGAGATCCTTCAATGTCTTGAAATTAATGAGAACATCTTCCATACTTCCCTATTTTATCCATATTCATCTCTATTTAGTAGATAATTTACTACTACTCTTGTTTTGTAAGCCTTTTAACTTTCAATACAACTGTTCACTAGGCATGTATTGTGTACTTGTCCATTAGTAAAAACCTATATTTCATGCTCTAATGTCCATATTCTCAAAATAAATAAGTTCCTACAGTATTTCTCATGAATATATATAGGTTAGTTATTGTGAAAAATAAAAATTTCCCCCTATAAAATCACATTAATGGCCACACTTAAAAGGACCTACCAATCATTTAAAAGAGATTTAACTTTTTGATTTTAAAAGCATCTATTCTCAAAGTAAAAATATTTACTATAATTCAACTACAATTTAATAGTCCTTGGTCAAGTCTACCATTGTTTATTTCAAAATTGATGGTACCATTCGGTAGGTCCATGACTTAAGCTCATGAATGGCTTTAATTCTTGATCTTAAAGGATGGACCTACATAAACATAGTTGAATGCATGTTTTCTTACTAAAAAAGGAAAAATTTAAATTCTTCTATACTAAACACTATGAAAATTATAAATCAATTTATTGAAATTATGACTACACCATAGAGTACACTCTCTTTTTTTTAAATATATAACGTTTTCATATGTGAATTAAATTAAGGTTTTTATCTATATTTATTTCTAATTATGTATTTTATACTACTATATGCCAACATTACACATATTTGCCTTTATTTTTTATATATTTTACTTCATTTATTCAAACTGGAAAACAATTATAAGGTTACAAACTAGACCTTATTCTATACACATTAAAAAAAATAGCATTCGATATTTTTTATGTAGTTAGGTGTGGGGGTGGGGAAATCATAGTTGACTATGCATTATAAATCATATTTTAGTAAAAAAACCACTTTTTAAAATATAGGTTATAAACTAGATGATCTTATCTAAATTTCCACAAAATGGTTTTTTAAAAAACTAAAAAATAGAAGTATAATGATGGGGTGCATAGAAGTATATATATTATGATTTATAAAAAAATAGTTTTACCTATTTGAATTTCTTATGTTTAACCTACTTATACTTGACCATTTAAAAAAAATAGTAGTTTTGAAACTATACTTGAAATTCTTAAATTCATATTATTATAGCATGTTTAAATTAAAAATTTAGGTTTCTCAAACAATTTATACAAGTTGGGGTTTCTTGTTTTCAAAAAATGCATGTCCACTTAATACCCCTTTTTGACCCCCAAATTCTATGGACTTACTCATATGCCATCTATATTAATATATAACATAGAATGTTAATTTTACTAATATTTTAATACAGAATACATCTCGCAAGGTATATAATTGTGAAACATGATATATTTTATATAAAAATAGGAAACAAGCATATACATAAGAAGTCCTAATAAAAAAATTATTGTGCAGTCGATTAGGATAAATTCACACCGGTCAGATATCAATGCATTATGTACCTATTCTCCTAAAACATAAAATTAATTATTCATTTAAGCCTCACTTACAAATTCAACATGGTAACATGGAATTCTTATATAATTTTTGATCATGTAATATAAATCATATTTATATATTAGTCAAATTTCAAGCTAAGACATAGTTTTACATGGTATTGATGTTGGGCCAACCTTCCACCCAACAACATTTCTCAATTGTGGGCATCTCATAATTCTATATGAAGAGTTTTAAATTTTTTATTTACCCACATTATTTTTTCCATGTTATGTTATAATTAAAATAGAAATCTAATTTTCATATGTCATGATGAATATTCTAATTTTTAGCATAGAAATAAATACATATGAAATAAAATATGCTTGTTTAATTTTATCTATGCTTATTTGGTATGATTACTTCATTACTATTGTAATTTTCAGTTGTACCCTTTAAAGGGGTGTTTCAAGTTTCCTCACTCAATTTTCATAATGAAAATAATCATACAGATGGATCCCTTGATGCTACACCTAAGACTAAGAATACACCTACTTAACTACAAGGAAAAGCGAGAGAGATAAACTTAAAATGAAGGATAAAGAGGTGATAAAATAAATTTTTTGACCATTACAACTCATATGTAGGTATACAAATTATTATCATAACTGACATAATGCTACACAACTCCTATTTTGATCCTCTTGCATAAAAAAATTATAGAGAGGTTAGAGATTCAATATAAAACTAGGAGGGAGGAAATATATCCAATGATAATAAAATGTATGAATCAGATATGACATTAAATACAAACTAAAATATTTACTTGTAACCTCATCACAATAATAAAATCATATAAGAAATAAGGAGAACCAAATAATCACATGATAATATTAATCAATCATGAATACATACTAAGCATAGTCATAGAAGAAGGTAAAAATTAAATATCTATTAATTCAAAAGGATAAATGGAGAAGGACTTGACCATACTCATGTTGATGATGATTTTAAATTAACATAAAATAGTACATATAGGATAATAGAGAGAAAAGAGATAAGGAATATGTGTAGGAAGCCTACAGTGTCTCTCATTTAATCACGAGATCACTTAAAACATCAATGAAACGTAAGAAAACATTCTTATATTCCTCTTCAACATGCATTGTACTTACTGGATGATGCTCTTTTGAAAGTTGGCAAAGAATTTATCCATAATCTTTGATGGCTCATTATTGATCTCTTGAAACTAACCTCCTTACATTTATTGGGGAGTTACAAATACACACTTGAATCTAGTAATTTTCAGGCTTCTTGACACTTTGTCCACATTAGGAGTTTTGAAATTGTAACTAACCATTTTTTGTTCATGCCTTTGAAACTTTTTATGTCCAAATGGGCCTTCAAATTTAAGTTGGTGTACTGATGATTCTATTGCCACCACATGTCTTCCTTCTAGTAACGATTTCATTTTCCTTTGCTACTCTATTGGCTTTACTACTATGGGATCTCATTCCACCACTTCATATCTCATAAACATCCATGATATTTACCTATAGATATTTATAATTGATACAATTATAGGAATGTGGCATTTTCATGTCTTCCTAAGAACTTTATATTTTGGATTTATTGTTACCCTGCATCGTTTCTTGGCTTTTTTTTCTTTACACTAATGGTCAATGGTTCTAGGCTTTTGCACATCCAAGCCCTCCAATGGAATGCCACATGGATTTTTTTAGGGCTTTATAATCATTGGGGATGAGCTTTTGGCTTAAGGATTTAATTCTTCTAATACTTTTAAATTTTGATACCTCTATTGTCCCATGAATCTAAAGTCTTTTTAAGACAAAATTTTCAATAGATTTCACCATCATGCATATTGCCTTCACAAATTATTTTACCATAACTTGTTCATTATTTATGACATGAATTGTCACATATTTGTGGTAAATTTTGTTATAATAATTGTTCTGAACACCTAAACCATT
This sequence comes from Torreya grandis, assembly GCA_037957365.1. Lineage (NCBI taxonomy): Eukaryota > Viridiplantae > Streptophyta > Pinopsida > Cupressales > Taxaceae > Torreya > Torreya grandis. The sequence goes on along the minus strand of JARHVA010011366.1, from coordinate 45,307 downwards.
CACAAAATTTATTTACTAAGATTTCACGTAAAATCTCCAACATAATCATCATGAAATGAATTCCTTCTCTCTTCTTTATGACTTCTATTCAGAAATTTTCTTTGAAACATTTTTTTAGAATAATTATTCCATAGAACTAAGCCTTTATCTTTGCCAAAATTGGTTTCATATAATGATTTAGATGCAAGTCTTTATAATTTTTCTAAATAAATAAAATACTTATATAAATCTTTAAAAGTCTTGGGATCTTTTGTAGGCTCTTAATCATGAAAAAATCTCTTAATGATCCTTTCAAAAAATAATATGAATATCATTCTCCTTTATAAAATGTGCAATCCAATATTTTTGAAATATACTAAATTTTTCTTTTGACTTAGTCTTTTGGAAATAATAAAACCTACAACATTTCCCCTATGCATTGAAAAATCAAGTCATGTTCTTGGTCTATTTTTCTCTACTTGTATCACCCTCATAGACAAAAAACACTCCAAAATCTAATGGCATACAACTCTACCATATTTGATTTGTACTTGAGAATTTCCTAGTGACTCTACAAACACAACCTATATAAATTATATTCACCCTTATAATGATCTAAATTTAAACTTGAGCATAGTTCTATACCTATAACCTAAACACCATGAAGATGCTTATAGAGGATTATATCTATCTATTTGTACAAAAATTATACCCCTCTTTATATATGGGTACACAAGGCATCTTCTTGGGTAAAATAATCAACAATTTAGTGAACCCCTATGTTTGTTTTCCTTTCAAAATAACTATACCTATTACCTTGATGAATTCATTATGTATGGAGTTTTTCAAGTAATAAATACACTCATTTTGAAGATGGAAATGTGATTACAACATTCTTTCCTAGAATTTAATTCCATGAAAAGACCGATTATTACCCTCAAACCCTATAACACATGTCCTCACGACATATCCAAAAAACTATGACCAATGGTTTTTTATAATTAATATCCACATACAAATAAAAATAATATGGTAACAAGGAAATAAATCCCCTTAACAAATATTAAAATTTTATTATTTTCAAGAATAAATGTCATGGTTACTTTATGTCCTCTCATGTAATAAGGGATAGTTATTGAATATTGACCATAACTAGCCAATGGTGAGTACTTGGTAGCACAAGCCATCAACAAGATGGATATGTTCAATAACTTTAGACATGAGAAGGATCTTAAGAACTTTTGTTAGGTTGGTTTGACCCATGGTTAACGAATTTTTACATTTATTTATTCCTAAACCACATAGAAGATTAACACCTCAAATATTGAATCCTCCTGACAATATTCAACTAAAATTATACTAAATACTAAATCCCTCACTTTATTTTGATTTGTTTCCTATCAAAGTTAGATAGATAACAAAACAATTTAAGTATAGTAATAAGGTATAATTATGAAACTATGTCATCATGATAAAAAGGTGACAAGTACTCATATAAGTACCATATAAGGGTTAGTATGTGATTAATTAATTTTATAATTCTATGGTGCATATCAAAAGGGAATAGCAATAACTCAAGGGTATATGAGTTTTTTTATTGGAGACAAAGTTCAAACCTATCATCATCACATTTTAGCATGGTCTAAATATGAGATATTCATAAATAAAATCACTTCCCATCTTTTAAAAAATAATGTAATGAGGCCAAAATGAATAATTAATATTATTTTTTAAGCATGCTCATACCTAATCCAAGATAAATATGAATTCTAAGTCTAATCGTAGAGATGGATATTGCACCTTTGGTTATAGCACCACCAATTATTTTCATAATGAACAAAGTAGGTAATTCAATTGATATAATTATTTAACATTTAAAAATATCAAATCATTAATATTATACTTCCTTTCAAGGATTATTTTTCTAGCACAACCTATCCACTAGTCCAAGCATGCATATAGACTTCAAGAAGGGTTATATTCTTCCATTTAATAAGGATTTGAATCTATCATTATAATTAAATTTAAGAGTTCCATGCTTACCAAAATAATAACATGTTTAACACTCTGGGACAAGTTTATCATTTTAATTCCCTTTTAAGGGATTCTTTCTATGCGTAATTATACAAGAGATCACAATTTTGATAAGCAATAATAAAGGCATTGATCATTAAGTTAAGACTCTTGGTCATTAAATATTACAAATTTTATCAAAGAGATGGGACAACATAGGTTTTGTTCCATATCAACTTATTAAGTTAATCAAGTCCTCCTATAACCATTTATGTCTTTAAAAAAAAATTAAAAGTAAAGTTGTTATAAATCCTAACATATATATAATTTTTAAATATATAACTTTATTCTTAAACTACCATTTCGTAATACCAACTACACTTCATTTATATGTTATATAAATTATATATAAGCATTATATACTTAACATGTGCCCATATTATCTATATTTTTAACACATATATTTATTGCATCCTATTTACACTATATTTTAAACGTATAATACTACAAACATTACAATCCCTTCTCTCACAAATCCTAATAATTCACTAAACATTAATATTTATTCTCTCATATTATTTTCCTCTAGATTATTTACTATTGATTCCATACATCTCATTAAAACATTCATTATTAAAAAAATCTTAAGGTGAACAAAATAATAAATTTTATTTTTATTTTATATCATTCATATTTAAAAGGTAAAAATAGTATGTTACATCCCAACATCATGATCTAATTCCAACATAATGAATACATGGTATTCTATGGTAACTTAAGTCATTTACATTTCTCTATACAATTTATTTTGGTATAAATGATACAAAATGGTACAAAGACTTTTTCAACAAAATAATAGGTAAAACCTTAATTTTATTTACTAAATGATCAAGGCTCATGATAAATCTATACAACCTCCTAATGCTTAAATCATTACTAAGGTAGACAACCTCCTAAATCCCTAATTTTATTTATTAAATGATCAGGTCTCATGATGATCTGTCACATACAACCTCCTAATGCCTAAAAAATAGTTAAATCCCTAATTTTGTTTATCAAATCATCAGGGCTTATGATGATCTATCATGTATAACCTCCTAATGCTTAAATCATTACTAAGGTAGAAAAGCGAGAAGATTGACAAGCTCATTCAACCTACCCTGAAGCTAATTGTTAATAATATTTTTAGAGCATAATTAAGGCTTATTACAAGTTCAATTGATATTAAGGATAAATTTGTCAATAATTACATATATATAATTAGTCAAAAAGTCCAAATTTATATTCTCAATACAAATTCATAAATTATAAAATTATTATAGGAAGGTTTAGATTTATTAAATTCCACCAATAGAAGAATTAATTAATTTTTACTTTCAAAAACAAAATAAAAACAATCAGCTTAATAAGTAAATAAATATAATTAACATAACAAGAAATACAATTCACCCACCAAATATTCAAGCACAGTAATTAAATAAATAAATAATTTTATTTAAAGGTAAATAAAATTTTATATCAAAATTATAATTCTTCTACCAAATATTAGATGTAAATAAGACTACCATAGTAAAATTATAATTCACCTACCAAATATTTTAACATCATAATTTAATAACTAAATTATTTTATTTAAAAGTAAATAAAATTATCACAACATAAATTATAATTCACCTATCAAATTTTCCATCATTTTAATTAAATAACTAAATTTTTTAATTTAAAATTAAATAATATTATGATAAAAAACTTATAACTCACCCACCAAATATTCCAACATCATAATAAAATAACTAAATTCATTTATTTTAAAGTAAATATAGCTATCACAACCAAAATTATAATTGAGCCACCCAAATTTCTAGCATGGTAAATAAATAACTAAATTATTTTATTTAAAAGTAAATAAGGTGACCACAACAAACTTATAACTCACCAAACAATATTCCAACATGGTAATTAAATAACTAAATAATTTTAATAAAAGTAAATAAAATTATCATAACCAAAGTTTTAATTCACCCATCAAATATACATAATCTTCATCTTATATAAAAAATATATTTTTATGATAAATCATAAGTATGCCAAATGGAAAATATAATAATACTTCCAACATTTAAAATAACTAAGTAATTAACGTTTAAAATAGCTCAATAAGTCAAGCGTTATTAAATACAAGACCATGTACCATTAGGAATTAAATTTTACCAATGGGAAAGAATTAATGCTATGGCTAATGAAAATAGACACATACATCATAAAATATTAAAAATCTTATAAAACAAGGAAGATATATTCACACATCCAAAACATAAAGGTGTTGTAATTAATTTACACACATTCATGTTTAAAATAGACATCATTGATGAATCTATTGATCCACTATTCAAAAGAAGATTATCAAAACACAATCTTCTTCAAAAGAAAATAAAATATGGAGTCCAATAAAGAAAACTAAGAATTAAATATTTATTTTATTCTTACTAAAACTATCATATTAGATGAAATAGTTATATTAGCATTGGGTGCTACCCATTTTACACTACCCTAAGTGTTCAAGCTTCCACTCTAGTAAAAATTAAATTTTAAAAGAATCTCCATCTCCATGGCTAGTAAAGAGACTCTCCCTTTCCATGGTTGATAGGGGTTACAAATTTATAAGGTAGCTTATAACCAAACACTATTTACTAATTTAATTATTAATTGTTTAAAAAAAAAAATCTAAACAAATTTGATACGATATTCTAAATATTTTATATTTCACTGTATCAAGAAACTTATTTAATAAATTTCCTATCACAAAACTTCACGACACTTATAAATGTGTTAAAATAATAGATTTTTGATAATTTCCAATGCACCAAGTGTGGCTTTATAGGTCTACCTAGACAGTTTAAGGTGATTTATTTTAATTAATCATGTTAATGTTGTAGTAAAATACATATGGTCTACATTTGATTAAACCCCCCTCCCCCCCCACACACACACAAATATAATTTTATTACTCTTTATATATATTTTTTAATTTTAACAATAGGTAATCTAACCCTTTACCCACACTAATTATGTATTGACATTGTCACACAATGATTTGAACATAAGGAGGTTGTAAATGACAAGGATAACATGCTTGAATACTCCTCTTGCCATTCTCCTTGCTTTACCCCCTTTCTTCATGTAGGTAAGGCATCCTCCTTCATAACTCTTCTTCATACCATGGCTACCTCTACCTGCTCTAGGTCTATATTATTTTAACCTCACTTTGATCTTTATTGTAAATAAAATCTATATATCCATCTTGTACATATTGGG
>JARHVA010011366.1:5000-35000 GCA_037957365.1 Torreya grandis | reverse complement strand
CTCTGAGACATGTTTATCATTTTAAATCCCTTTCAAGGGATTTTTCCAAGCATTATTAAACAATAAATCATAATTATTGATAAGAATAAAGGAATTGATCATTAAGTTAAGACTCTTGATCAATAGCTAATAAAAGTTTTATAAAAGAGATGGAACAAAATAGGTTTTTTTCCATATCATACATCTCAAACTAATCATGTCCTCATATAACCCCTTAAGACTTTTAAAAAAATGATAAAAGTAAAGTTATTTTAGAGCCTAACATATATAAAAATATTCAATAAATAGATTTAATCATCTACTACCATTTTATAATACCAAATACACTTCATTTAAATGTTAAATAAATTATATATAAACCTTATATATTATATATATTTTCACCACGTAGATTTTTACTATGTTTATTTATGGTATTTTTAGGTAACTTACATCATTTACGTTGCTCTATACAATTTAATTCAATTATATAGAAAACACAAAAACGTACAAAGACCTTTTCAACAAAATACAAGGTAAAGCCCTAATTTTATTTATGAAATGATCAGGGCTCATGATGAATCCTACATTAAAATATCAATAGAAATAGGGTTAGCATATATCAAGCATGTTATACCTATAATAGACAACCTACTAAGCTCATTCAACTTACCTTTAAGATAGCTATTAATAAGATTTTTTGAGGATAATTAAGGCTCATTATATGTTCAACTAATCTTAAGGATATATTTGTCAATAATTACATATATCCAATTACTCAAAAAGTCTAATTTATATTCTCAATACAAATTCATAAATATTAAAATTATTATAGGAAGGTTTAAATTAATTAAATTCCACTCCCACGTCAGCAACAATATGAAAACAATCAACTTCATAAGTAAATGAATAAAATTATAAAAACAAGAAATATAATTCACCTGCCACATATTCCAACATGATAATTATATAACTAAATTATTTTATTTACAGGTAATTAAAATTACCATAACATAAATTATAATTCACCCACCAAATATTATAAGTAAATAAGATTACCTTTATAAATTTATAATTCACCCATAATTAAATAGATATATTCTTCTATTTAAAATTAAATAACATTATCACAACATAAATTATAATTCACCCATGAAATTTTCTAATAAATAAAATTATCAAAACCAAAAGTATAATTCACCCACCAAAATTTTGAGCATGGTAATTAAATAAATAAATTATTTTATTTAAAAGTAAATAAGATTACCATAACAAACATATAACTCACCCACAAGTATTCTAATGTTGTAATTAAATAAATAAAGTCTAGTATTAAAAGCAAATAAAATTATTACAACCAAAATTATAATTCACCAATCAATTATACAAAATCTTTATCTTATATAGAAAGAATTTTCTATTATAAAACACTATTGTCAATATTTATTATAGACCAGTAGAAAATATAATAATACTTCCAACATTTAATATAACTATGTAATTAGCATTTAAATGAAACAACCCGAAAAAAATTGGAATTGTATATCAAAGTACATTTTTGGATGCATGTCAAACCCAATACCATGCTTGTTGATGTAAGTGATAATCATTTAATAAACTTGTATACATGAAACTAGAACTAAAGGAGGTGAACTAAGGTAATTAGATAGAGTTAATTACAAAGAAAGGGTGTTATGGGGAAGCATGTTACCTTCATTGATATTTATGGGGTTTGGGGCAATTCAATATATGCATACATGTATAGGACACAAGTGCCATATGTTGCACCTGTTCTTCTATATAAGACCATTTATAGGTCCTTAAACCTAGGCAAATACTTCAATCTCCTCATTACATTCTATTTTTAGTTGATGATGGTAATATCTTATTATCAGTCTAACCAAAAGGATAACTCTAACAATCTATTGAACTCACCTCTATTGTTATTTTTTTGGTTAAAATAGGTTTATGTTAAAAGTATAAGTTACTTTATTGAACTCATATCATAATCAAATATGACTTTAGAAATGTAAATCATAAAATAACAACTAAAAATTAATTCAACACATGTAGATTTATTTTAAATATACAATAGAAAATACCATTTCATAAAAGAGAACACAAACTAGAGAAGATTAAAAATCAAGGATTTGTAGGTAATTATTAAGTACTACCAACTAAGGTTTTTAATCACCTCGTGACCTAAATGTCACTACACCATTATCACATATTCCCTTTTAGTTCACAAAACACTCAACTAATAAGCATGAATGCCATTATTCAGCTTATATGAACAATGATATAGTTATGATCAATATCATATTAATCAAGTAACTTTCATGGGCAGCCTATAATTGAATCCATGTTACAACATTATATTGGCATAGACAATGTGATATAATAAAATAAGATATTCATTTAATGAAATTGAAACATATTACATCCAAAATTATTTATAGTCAAACAAGTATTGATCATATAGTTATTTATAAGGTTAAAGAGAAAGAACATATTCAACTCATATTTCACCTATATTCCAATCCTTTTTAGTTAAACTTTAACTTAGATTTTTTATTGAAATGATAAATAATTATCCCATTAATACATTTGTATAAGAAGGAATTAATCAAGGAAACAATTCCCTTTATTTCCATTATCATCTAAGGTAATACATTTTATCATGAACAAAATATCATATTCTATATTTGAAAAAGTATAATATAAGTTTGTATTCAATAGGTGTTAGGTTGTGGAGCTAAAAGCTTCACTGATGCAAACAGGGGAGGAGGTTGCTGAGGGTTGTTGAGTTGCAGAGCAATCGGCGTCGGTCTGATCAGCCGATGTCAGTAGGATTGTGAAGAGAAGAAACTGACATCGGTCAGAGATCGGTCGGCATCGGTCACCTCCAGGCGGACAGGGACCGACGTCGGTCGCCTGTGTGGTTCGACTGTGAGTTTATTACAGGTAGTTGGTTGATGAACCAAGTGTTTGCATGCTTAGTGCTAATTATAGACTGAGAGCCATGGATCTAATTATTGTAATTAGATGTCTAATTATTGTTTGGATGAGATCTATATAATAGACTCATGGTTGTATTGTAAATTAGTGCTAGGGAGTAAGAGAGCATAATTATAAGCTCCTTCGGTGTGTGAGGTAGAGCAATGATGCGTTCCTCCTAATGCCACAGTACCAGGTGTGTGGGTGCTGGATTGGAGAGTCAATTGGATTTTTCAGGTATGTATGATCTTGGTCATCAGGTGAGCATGGCCCTTATAAGAGATCTACATGGTAAGTAAGATCGTTGATCTGCAGGTGTGTGTGTGTGCAAGGTCAAGGTTCACAAGTGTACAGAACCAGTATTGATCTATAGGTTAGAGATCAGATAGGACAACAACACAATAGAGAGTAGAATCAGGCAGGATCTACTTGGTGTATGGTATGTACTCATTGGTATGTATGTGGAGTACATGGAGAGCTAAGAGGAAGGCAAGGCAGTTCCTTCCATAAGTATGGTCTGTTGAATTGCAGGTTCATGAGAAATCTACTTGAAGTACTTTGAGTACTTATGGAGTGCATGGAGCACTTGTGGAGTTCGTGGAGCACAGGTGTAAGGTGAACATCAACTCTGTGTTTGAGTTGGGTGTTAGGACCTAGTAGAGAGAGCTTTGAGGGAAGATTTACTATTTATGTCCTAGAGGTGTGTAAGGAAGAAGAACTGTGGCAGTCTTCTTTGTTGTATTTCCTTCTGAAAGAGTTATTAATACAAGTTGTCTATTTTCTCTCATATTCTGTGTTATTCTAAATTCTAGTTACTTGTTGAATCTGGTTAATTTCCACATATTAAGTTGCTTGGTTTGGTAATCAATTGTGTGCTTCCAGTGTTTCGCATCCTGACAAGTGGTATCAGAGCTAAGGTTGTAGGAAGTAGGTTTTGTGTTTGGTTACAGGTCACTCTCAGGGGTTTCTGATTGAGTGGGAGTAGAGTAATGGTAGATTAAAGTAAGCTAAGAATGGAGGAGTTGAAAAGCACAGATGGTCACTTAAGGTCCCATGGAAAGAAAGAGCAGGTAAAAGAATATTGTTGGTTTGTGGAAGATCAACAAGAAGGAACTGAAGAAGCAGATGTTGTAGGTGATGTGGCATAGGATGCTTTGAGAGGTTTCTTGGATAAAGTTTAATCTCATTTTATAGATTCGGTTGCCTCTTTCCATGCAGCCCTAGGTAGAGGAGCTGGTGAGCCTTGCCAAAGAATTGGCAAAGGGGAAGTGAAGCTAAAATTGCAAGCAGCCAACACACAGGTGTTGATGAAGGTCATGCAGGTCCCAGGTTTGGAGATATGGCTAATTTCTTTAGAAAGATTGGGTGATGAGAGATGCACAAGAACTCTCACAGTGGGTGCACTTGATTTAGCTAGTGGTAAGAAAACAGGTACTCTTTTCTACTTGTTTATATTATTGATTCTTCTTCTATTGTAGAGACATGGCCTCGTAGGCTTGGTCACATGAGTAGGAAGGAGATGCATGTTCTTAAGTGGAAGATAGATATATTTGATAGGCTTAAGAACTAGAAAGCCTTGGTGTTCTTGGAGGAGATGGCAGACAGAAACCAGTGGATGGTGCTGGATACTTCTGAGCAGAGCAGTTTGGACATGGAGATTGATTCAAAGGAGCTCGTGGGTAAAAAGTCATCACTCATAGGCAAACACATATACCAACGTCGGTCAAGAAGAACCGGCGTTGAATAGACAGGTGCCGATGTCGGTCATGTGCAGACCAAAGTCGGTGATGTTGGGTAGAGTAAGACCGACGTCGATCAGGAAGACTGACATCGACAGTAGGTAAGACTGACGTCAGTCAGCAGGACCGATGTCAGCAATAGGGACACCAACATTGGTAGGTTGGTAGTCAGGGACAGATGCATGGGAACCGACGTCGATCAGATGCAGACTGTGGAGTGACTGAGGTCGGTCACTGTAATGGATTTTGGGTGGACAGCATGCTGTCAAGGAGTCTCAAACACCCATACGGAGGACTGAAGATGTAAGTAGGCCCTCAAATTCATTGTTCCTCTTCTTTATACTCATTGCTGATTCTAGAGCATGAAGGATCCAAGAAACAGGTGGGAGCATGGCAGGGATATGATGCAGAACCAAATGGGAGTTTTGGTAGGGTTGCCAGCTAGATGAAAGCATAGAGACGAATGGATACCTTAGTTGAAGAATAGAGAGAATGGACACGTGAGATGGAAGACCAGGCATATGGTCTTGAGGAAGCTACAGGATAGTGGTACAGGTTTTGACAAGTGGAGGATGGAGCATGGCTTCAGTCAATGTCAGGGTAACTACTGTAGTTTGACTTACCAGGGGGATGGTGATTGCAACATCATTATGTCACTGTATGTGGATGGTATGCTAGCTAGCAGGTTTGTACATACAAGGTTTTCCTGAGCTAAGGGTAAGATTAGTTTTAGTGGCATGTCAGGAGGAGTTTGGAGTAGCAAACTTCTTTGACATGGGAGGCATGGAGATCACAGGTTGATTTTGTCTCCAGTAGGAGCTGATGTGAATCAAGTGTTGGTGAGGTTCATTACGCAGGATGCAAAGCCAGAGCACACTAAGGGCTAGACAGGCACAGTGTTTGAAATCACATGAGGTCTGGTATAGACCTGAGTATTCCTATGTAGTGGGAGCTGTCAGTGAGTTAGGAGCCAATTCAGGCAAGTGGGTTCTCAAGGATTTGAGAGGGACTAGCAGTAGGTATACATGCAGGATCAGGACTTCACTACATGTGTCTGTAGGTTTGAATGTGGCAAGGTACTCGGATGATAGGAGATACACCATGGGATGTGTGGTGGGTTGTCTTCAAGATTGATCTTGAAGAGGGATACAAACTAGGAAATAGATTAGACAGAGTACAGGTACAGGTACAGTGTAGTTGTTTATCTCCAAGTGGGAGATTGTTAGGTTGTGGAGCTAAAAGCTTCACTAATGCAAATAGGGGAGGAGGTTGCTGAGGGTTGTTGACTTGCAGAGCAACCGGCGTCAGTTTGATCAGCCGACGTCGACAGGATTGTGAAGAGAAGAAACCAACGTCGGTCAGAGATCAGCTGGCGTCGGTCACCTCCAGGTGGACAGGGACTGGCGTCGGTCGCCTGTGTGGTTCGACTACGAGTTTATTATGGGTAGTTGGTTGATGAACCAAGTGTTTGCATGCTTAGTGCTAATTATAGACTGAGAGCTATGGATCTAATTATTGTAATTAGATGTCTAATTATTGTTTGGATGAGATCTATATAATAGACTCATGGTTGTATTGTAAATTAGTGCTAGGGAGTAAGAGAGCATAATTATAAGCTCCTTCGGTGTGTGAGGTAGAGCAATGGTGCGTTCCTCCTAGTGCCACAGTACCAGGTGTGTGGGTGCTGGATTGGAGAGTCAGCTGGATTCTTTAGGTATGTATGATCTTGGTCATCAGGTGAGCATGGCCCTTATAGGAGATCTACATGGTAAGTAAGATCGTTGATCTGCAGGTGTGTGTGTGTGTGCAAGGTCAAGGTTCATAGGTGTGCAGAACTAGTATTGATCTGTAGGTTGGAGATCAGATAGGATAGCAACATAATAGGGAGCAGAATCAGGTAGGATCTACTTAGAGTATAGTATGTACTCATTGGTATGTACGTGGAGTACATGGAGAGCTAAGAGGAAGGCAAGGTAGTTCCTTCCATAAGTATGGTCTGTTAAATTACAGGTTGTTGTAGGTTCATGGGAGATCTATTTGAAGTACTTTGAGTACTTGTGGAGTGTGTGGAGCACTTGTGGAGTGCGTGGAGCACAGGTGTAAGGTGAACACCAACTTTGTGTTTGAGTTGGGTGTTGGGACCTAATAGAGAGAGCTTTGAGGGAAGATTTACTGTTTATGTCCTAGAGGTGTGGGAGCCCTAGAGGTGTGTAAGGAAGAAGAACTGTGGCAGTGTTCTTTGTTGTATTTCCTTCTGAAAGAGTTATTAATACAAGTTGTGTATTGTCTCTCATATTCTGTGATATACTGAATTCTAGTTACTTGTTGAATCTGGTTAATTTCCGCATATTAAGTTGCTTGGTTTGGTAATCAACTATGTGCTTCTGGTGTTTCACATCCTGACAATAGGTTTTAAGTGAACCAAATAATTTATAAATACATGAACAACAAAAGACATCTGCATAATAAGTACATAAAATTCATATAGATATAAATTCAATAGCGTTTCAAGTTGAGAGGAATTGAAATAAAGTGTTCCACTTAAATAAATTTAAAAAAATAATGTAGGGCATGTCATGTTGTAGTAATGCAAACAAGTTTAGCCAATAGAAAAGGGGGGGAAGCACATGTAGTCCATAGGGAAAACAATCAACAAGTATATAAACATAATTTTTTTATACAACATGAAATGAATTATAATACAATACACAAAGAATTCATTTCATAAATTAGAGTAACTAAGATATCCTAAAAAATCAACTCTATATTACTTCATTTAAGACATTCAATTTAATTTCATTCTAAACAACCTTTTAACAAAGTAATCAATGCATAAGTTTTATTCATTTAAACAAGCATCTAATATTAAATGAGAAAATGAAAATAACATTTCTAGATTTAATAATAGTATACATAATCTATATGCAACCAGATATGTTTGAAGTGTGTATTAGAGGAAGGTATTTGTTTATGTTTTCTGCAGACATAGCAGCAAGTGTAATTAGACTAATCACATATTATAACTAAAATCATTTAAGACATATCCATGTAATAGATAACTTATGATGGTTAGAACATTAAATATAAAATAAATAAAAAGTATCTATTTAATGAATTAATGATAACCATTTTACTTATCAAATAAAATTTGTATGTTTCTACATCAATTAAACATGTATATATGTTCAAGTAAACTTTTATTCATATGAACTATCATAAGCACTTAAAAAATCAAAAGATTAATTCAATGTTAAAAATATATAAAAAAAATCTAATTTAGAAATATGAATGAGAACTATCTAACATTACAATAACTTAACAAAATGGATTACCTTCAATAATATAACAACTTTAAATTTTGCAACTTACCATAAGTAACACTTAAGCGTGCATTCATTTTCTATATTCCATCAACAAAACAAAATATGTAACCAAGATTGATCTAAGGAGTGGCTATTATCATATTCAAATTTGTGAGGGAGATTAGAGGAAAATAGTATTCAAGACTAGGGATGGCTTATACGAGTGGATGGTGATGTCATTCAGGTTATCTAATGCACCTAGCACATTTATGAGGGTGATGAATACAGTGCTACAAGAATATATTGGTAAGTTTTTAGTTTTTTATTTTGATGAAATGTTGATATTCAATAAAACTAAAGAATAACGCTTACAACATTTGAGAATGGTAATGGATTTGTTAAGAAAAGAGAAGTTGTATGAAAATTTGAAGAACTGCATATTTATGCAAAATAGTTTGGTATTTTTGGGATTTGTAGTTTTAACACATGGTGTGAAAATGGATGAAGAAAATATAAATGAAATTATTGAGTGGCCTATTCCAAAAGGTATAACACAGCTAAGAAGTTTCTACGGTTTAGCAACTTTTTATAAAAAAAAATTATTTAAAATTTTAGTAGTATTGTCGCACCAATAATAGATTGCATGAGAGGAAAGGAATTTTCATGGACTAGATCAGCCATATAAATCTTTGAAATTTTGAAGAAGATTATAGAAAGTCCAAAGTTATCATTACTATATTTTAACAAAGTTTTTGAGATTAATTGTGATGCTTCATTTATGGGAATCGGTGTTGTGTTGAGTCAAAAAGGAAAGTCAATAGCATATTTTAGTAAGAAATTGAATGAGGTAAGAAAAAAGTATTCTACTTATGATGTTACACTTTATATAATTGTACAAACATTAAGACATAGGAGGCATTATCTGGTGCCTAAGGAGTTTACACTATTTACAGATCATGAAGCTTAGAAGTATGTGAATACACAAAAGAAGTTGAATAGTAGGCATGCAAAGTGGGTTTCTTTCTTGCAGGGGTATACTTTGGTTTTGAAACATAAATCATGGAAATAGAATCAACTAGATAATGCATTAAGTAAGAGGGTAGCATTATTAACTACTATGCTGAGTGAAGTAGTTGAATTTGAAGCTATTAAAGAATTATATGATATTGATCCATATTTTTGAAAGCTAGGTCAATAGTGTAAGGATCCATGAATAGGTGAGACAAATGTTATTCATGATGAGTATCTTATACAAGAAGGTTATCTCTTCAAAGAAAACTAATTATGCATTTCAATTTGGTCTCTACGAGACAATATACTAAGAGAATTACATAGTGGTGGTTTGGCTGGACATTTTGGGAAGATGAAGACAACAGCTTTGGTGGAGGAAAAGTATTTTTAGAAAAAAATAAAGAGATATGTGGTAAGTTATGTTTCAAAATGCAAAATATATTAGGTGTTTAAAAGACATGCATAAAATATTGGGATATATAGGACATTACCAGTTCCAAGAGGACCATGGATAGATTTGAGTATGGACTTTGTGTTGGGATTGACAAACACACAGAGAGTTAATGATTCAATTTTTGTTTTTGTAGATAGATTTTATAAAATGTTTCATTTCAATACATGTAAGAAAACAAATGATGTCACTAGAGTTGCATAATTATTTTTTATGAAGATTGTTAGATTGCATGGCGTTCGAAAAACTATTACTTGAGATAGGGACATGAAATTTTAAATTCATTATTGGAGGAATTTATTTAAGAATATGGGTAATAAGCTACAATTTAGTGGTTCATATCAACCATAAATATATGGATAGATAGAAGTTGTGAATAACAGCTCGAGAAATTTATTGAGATGCATAGTGGGAGAGAAGCCAAAGCAATGAGACTTGGCTTTACCACAAGCTAAGTTTGCATATAATAGTTTAGTGAATAGATCCACAATAAATTCAATTTTTCAAAACTTTTATGGGATAAATACTATGGATATTTTATATTTGGTACAATTTCCAATTGCAGATCAAATTAGTGATGATGTAGAAGTGTTTGTTGAGCATATGCAGTACTTGTAAGGAGTATGAAGAAAGTTTTAGGAAAGTAATAAGAAATATAAATAAATATTAGATGTTAGAAGAAGATCAAATTTATTTGAATAATGAGAGTTGGTAATGGTTTACTTTAGGAAATAAATATTTACTAATGGCACATACAATAAATTGAAGTATAAAAAAATTGGGCCATACAAAATTGTGAAGAAAATCAATGATAATACATATGAGGTGAGCTTACCATAGAATTTTGATATATCTTTACTATTTAATTTTTTAGATTTATATGTATTCCATGGAGAATATTTTGAAGATGATGGAAATGAAAAAGTAAATTCTGACCAACAAGTTACAAATAAGAAGAAAAAAAATAGTGTAGGTTTTGGATATGAAGACAGTGAGCACAAGGCAATAGAATTATAATAGGTATTTGGTGTAGTGTGAAGGATTTTAGCAAGAAGATAACACTTGGATTATATATTGGGATTTGAAGAATATTGATAAGTAAAAATGGTAGCAGTATAATTAGGGAAACTTGTAGGAGCTAAGTTGTTTTCAACCAGAGGATAATGATGTAGAAAAATAAGCCCACCTTCTGGAGGCAATAACTTTTGACTCATAACTATATTTTAGCTCTTTGACATGCTAAAAAGATCATATCAAAAAAAAATTTGTCCTAGGATGTTTTACTAGCTTAATAATGTTTTCGATATTCTTTGAAGGCCATACGTGATCATCCAAGTGTCAAAAATTAAGATTTAATTATTTTTTTGGTCTTTCTATATTTTTATAAATTATATACTTTTAAAAATAGACATCAAATTTTGTTGAATTTCATCTCATAGTCTAATTATAGTGTTTAGGATATTCAAGATATTTTTTGGCTATTTTGAGAGTTTTTAAAAATAGGCATTCTTTTTTATTTTAGTTATTTTGCAAATTTTGCATGTAAACTCTAATTTTTTTGTTGGGTGTTATTTAAGAATGGTTTGGGTTTGTAATTATTTCAATCAATATTAATCAATTATGAGTATTGTTTCAAGATATTGGCCTATTGGTAATTTTCTTATTCTTATTTATTTTAAGGTTTATTATCAATAAATTTTATGTAAAAGGTTACTAAACCATGGAAACTTCTTAGCTCTGTAATACATTTTGGAATAGTCTATTCAAAAATTGCCTTTATCCCTTCTTCATCCATTTTCACACCATCTACTAAAACTACAAATCCCAAAAATATGAAACTATTCTACATAAATTTGCACATCTTTAAATTTGCATACAATTTCTCTTTTCTTAAAAAATCTATTACCATTCTCAAATGTTGTAAGTGTTATTTAGTCTTATTGAATATCAAAATATCATCAAAATAAAAAACCATAAACTTACCAATATATTTTCATAGCACTATATTCATCACCCTCATAAATGTGTTAGGTGCATTAGATAACTTGAATGACATCACCATCCACTCATATAAGCCATCTGTAGTCTTGAATGTAGTTTTCCACTCATCTCCTTCATGAATTTAAATATGATAATAGCCACTCCTTAGATCAATGTTGGTAAAATATTTTTCTCCCGCAAACACATCCATCATATTATGTAAATGAGGTAAAATAAACCTATACTTTATTGTAATTTTATTAATTGATCTAATATCCACACACATTCTCCATCCTCCATATTTATTTAGAGTTAACATTGTTGGTGTTTCACATTGAATTATACTCTTCCTTATCACTTTCTTCTTTAGCAATTCATTAACCTATTGATTTAATTATGCATGTTCTATTGAACTCATTTTATAAGCTAGTTGATTGGGTAGAGTTAATCTTGGAATCAAATCAATATGATGCTAAATATCTCTCTTCATTTTTAAACTTTTTGGTAACTCATCAGGCATGACATCTGTATATTATTTTAACACTCTTGATGCTTGTATTGGTATTGACACCATTTTTGTTTTTCCATTTTTTGCTAATAGTGTATAACAACAACCTACTACCTTAATATCTTGGACAAATTTTTAAGTATAGAGCATGATGTCTATCTTTTCTTCCTCTTTAACAGGTAACAAAACTATCTTTTTACCACCTTTCAAAAAATTGTATGTTTTCTTTGCTCCATCATGAACTGCTTTCCTGTCAAATTTCCTTGTTCTGCCCAATAACACATGACATACATCCATTCGAATAACATCATGCCATATTTCATCATTATAAGTTTTTCTTATAGAAAACTTGTTAAGCACCTTTTATGTACTAGAACTTAATTCCCTTCACTAAACCACGAAATCTAATAAGGGTTGGGATGCTTTTCACATTATAGATTTAGTTTCTCAATAATTTCTTTAGAAACCATATTTTCAAAACTACCACCATCTATAATTAATTTACATACCTTTCCACCCAAATTAAATATTTTCCAAAAATATTTGATTTTAGGCATGCATCACCACCTTATTTATTCTTCACTTGTTCCTTCGTTTGAGTGATCATGGTTATTCTCAACATGAGATTCTCTCCAACATCAGTTGGTGCAACTTCATTATTTTGCTCTCTTATTTCAGCTACAACTAGATTTACTCTTAGCTGATCTTCTTGCTTCCTTTATTGATCTTGATAGTTTGGAAACTCAAATTTTATGTTCCCTTCTTGTCCACATCTATAATAGACACATGATCTATGTTGATTTAGAAACCATCCTCTAGTACCACTATAACCTCATCCTCTTTGAAATCTTTTTTCTCTTTATTAGTATTGAAACCCTTGCCTATTATCATCTCACCTTCTACACCATGTGATGCTTCACCTTTATTGGAATCAAAGCTACCATTTGTGGTATTAAACCACCTCATCACCTTATTTCAATGGATCTATCTCTTTTTAGACCAATGGATGTCCTTCTAAAGTTTTTTCTATTTTGCTTTTCTTCTACCCTCAAAGCTAATTGATAAGCATCCTCCATGTTAGGTATTATACCCATGCTTAATTCATCTTAAGTAGAAAATTTGAAACCATTTACATACCTTATATCCATCTTTTGTTTTATTTATTCATACTCCACTTATATGGAAAACTTATAAAATTCATCTGTATACTTGTTTATACTATGATCTTTTTGTTTCAAATTTTGAGATCCTCTATATAGAGTTTATGCATAATCCATAGGAAGATATTTATCTCTTAGCTTCTTCTCCATATTCATCCACAAACTAATCTTCTCTTTACCTTTTGTTTGTCTCTCTTTCTATAGGTGATCCCACCAAATCATTGCATGACTTTCAAATTTCATGCATGCAAACATTATCATCTTGTCTTCTCTAAAAGTTTTCCACTCGAATAAATTATCCATGTTATTCATATAATCTATCAACTCCTATGGTTTTAAACTACCTCCATAATATGTAATATAAACCTTGATTCCTTAATTTTTTCCTTCTAAAACCTGAACCATCCTCTTCCATTGATGGTGGTTGCTCTTATTATTTTTCTTCCTGCTGAATTTCTTCATCATGATATGTGTCTTCCTCGCCACCACCTTATCTTCTCGATTGGTGATAACCTCTAATAATTATTGAACTTACCTCTATAGTTATTGTATAGTTAATTTCATTTATACCATACCTCCTTGTCCTCTTACCATTCTTCTCTCCTCCAAGATTTGAAATTGCTCTCATACTAGATAATGAACCCAAAAACTAACAAGAACAAGAAAATTACCAATAGTCCAAGATATTGAACCAATACTTAGAATTGATTTGTATATATTGATTTGAATAATTATAAACCCAAACTATGCTTAAATAAGCCTCAACTCAAAACTTAAAGTTTACATGTAAAATTTAAAAAAATACTAAAATCTTAAAAAAATGCCTATTTTTAAAAAATTTTAAAATAACCCAAAAATATCTCAAAATATCCTAAAAACTATAATTAGACTATGGGACAAAATTCAGCTTAAGTTGATGTTCAATTCTATAAATATATAATTTTTAAAAATAGAAAAAACTAAAAAAAAATTAAATCACAATTTTGGACCCTAAAATGATCACATATAGCCTCCAAAAAACATAAAAGATATTAATAAGCTAGTAAAACAACCTAGGATAGAAACAACCTTTTTGATAT
Organism: Torreya grandis; assembly: GCA_037957365.1. Classification (NCBI taxonomy): domain Eukaryota; kingdom Viridiplantae; phylum Streptophyta; class Pinopsida; order Cupressales; family Taxaceae; genus Torreya; species Torreya grandis. The sequence continues at coordinate 20,794 of JARHVA010011366.1, read as the reverse complement.
GGTCATTTTGGCATGTGGAGGAGCTCAAACAGAGTTATGAATCAAAATTTATGGCCTCTATAAGGTTGGCCTATTTTTATATATCAAACATATAACCAAATAAAAATATTAGTTCTATGAACATAATAATATAAGTCAAAAATAAGAATGAGAACTATCTAACATTTTAATAGCTTAACTAAATGAATTACCTTCAAAAATATAACAACGTCAACTTTTCTAACTTACCATAAGCATCACTTAAGCTTGTGTTCATTTTTTGCATTCCATCAACAACACAAGATAGCATATCATATAGCACTAACATAATTAACCAATATCAAATCAAGATAGAATGCTAACTATGTTCATGAATCAAATAAAATTAAAAATTATCAACTAAAGAATGTATAAATAATATACATAATTCATTACCATTTACTTCATGTTGTTTGCAAAATCATCCAAGAATGGAGTAGCAAATAACCAAAATAGATGGAGTAGCAAGTAATCAAAATAGATAAACCCTCCCAACTATCCTTATGAGCCTAGGCATCGATGGCCCTTACCACCTCAATCATTATCTAAATAGTAGTTTTGGCAATCAGTGATGAGAATGGACTTTAAACCATTGGATATATCAACACAACAAAATAACATAGATGAAAGACAAATAATCATCATTCCAAGTCGAGATGGAAATAACCAACCCATCATCGATATAAATAGGAATTAAGGATAAATTATTGTAGTTTGTGCACAAGATATAGTAGAGGATTAAACAACTAAATCTATTTCTAAAAATTCACAAAAAATTAACTTAAATCCCTCTAGTATGTGATCAGCCTAAGTTGTCTCAACTACAAAATTATTACCCATGTATACAACATACCAACTAAATACCTAGTTATTTAGGTCTTGTATGGGAATGGTAACCTAACAAAGATGAATTAAAAATACAAATTACAACATATAACTCAGTCATACATCATCGTAAACACCATTCAATCATTCCAATAGACATTCATAATATTTGATTATTTAAACCATATTCGATATAAAAATAATCTTTGAAATATAATAAAATACTTACAGGTTCAAAATAAAACCTTCATATTTAAATATTTATAAAATAAATTCAAATATAATTCATTTGAAATCCTTAAATTTTCCATTAGAACATAAACATTTAATATTCATGCTAAAACCGAATATAGGTAGGTCATTAAGTCACATGTAGAAATATTTTCAAAATGAAAATCACCAAATTTTCTCATAACACATCCATGTAAAAAAATTCATTTAAATAATATGTAGAAAACCAAATATTGATCACAAGACATATATAAATAATATAATAGAATCATGAAACATTGGACAATATAACAAACAACTATCATTATAAAATCCCAGTCATAAATATTTGATTGAAATATCCCACAACACACACACACACACACAAACTTATTCAATGAATTAATAAGAAAATCAGTCAATTCAAAAGCATAATTGATCATGCAAACACATATAGGGTGCCTTGACCATTTTAAAATGAACCTCATTTAATATCTTTCTTAAAAAAACCATTATAAAATGTGCAACTCATCCTCAAAATAATCCATAACTCATATATAATAAAAACATAGTCATCAAACATTAAATAAAACCTACAACATTTTCCAAAATTTTACCAAATTCAAATATATTAGCATGTAACCACCAATTGAAATATCATGACCTAATTTTAATAAAATAATATAGTTATAAATTTATTCAAATAATCCATAAACATAACATTCTTCCCTTTTCATATATAAAATATAAAGAAATTGAAGATATAAATATACAAATTATTTAAATAGGGCCAGGATCCAATAATATACCATTTCGAATAACCCAAGAGAATACAACCACATGTATGTATTTATGTATTTATATATAATATTTGAAGTGTAGGGTTAGTTTAGAACAACCCATTGTTACATTTTAAAAATGAATATAATAAATCCATAAAAGCTTCAGTCGATAAACTGATGAATTAAAAACATACGGGTAAACACCTAGAATGAAATGCACCATGCATATAGTAAAAAAAATAAAACCATAAACACTTCTTCCATATAATACAATCGACAAAACCTAATGGTTGAATCATATTTTAAATCCATAAGGCTTCAAAATGTATGAAGTCATTTAATACAAAGAAAGAAAGCTTGTAGTCACAATAATAAATGTTTAAAATCCAAACTCCAAATGAACATGCAACATATACATAACCAAATAATATATATAGAATCCATTTTGAAGTTTACATATAAAATGATAATATCATTTCATCTCGAGTGTTGTATATGCATCCAGAAGAACTAAGACATTTGATTGTATATGCAGCCTCCATTTTTCCATGAAGATTTTACTTAACTGAAAAGAATAACAAGATATAGTCTAAAATGTTCACCTAAAATTGTTGAAGGTGAAATATAACACAAAAAATGAACAAGATCGAAGAAAACGAATAAACCTTGTATTCTTGAAGCCATGGTGAAAAATCCCAAATCAACCCTTCATTAAAAAAAAGTTGAGCACCTCCCAATATTTCCTTTCATTTTTATCAACTTGTTATTCCCTTCTAGGCTTTCCATCCACCACCTAACTTCCCATTCCTTTCATCTACCACCCCATACCCATTCAATGTTCACATTCAATGTGAAGAGAGATAAATCTTCCTGCATTGATTCCAATACTTATTAAAGCAATCCCTCCAAAATATTTAATTTATATAATGGTTATTAAATGACCCTTTACAATGGTCAAACAATTTAAACAAGACAACTAGTAACATAATCAACTCATAACAGAATAAGATGAATTAACATTAACAACACCAATTAATAATTTAAACATAATTCAAATATTAATGAATTCAAACCATAAAACCATGCCACCAGATTTCAAAAAGCAATTTAGGTAATAGTCCATGGGGGTGGAGTGTGTCATGAGTAGGTCCAGGTAAGTATTTAGCAAGTCCATGTATAAATAAGAAAGCAAAGTCAAAGCAAGCAGAACTTACATAGAAGGAGTGGTAAGTTATTAATGGAGGTGAGAGTAGTTTATTATGAGCTAGAAAACAATAATAATGGAAAGAAAAATGACTCCAAGATGACATGAAACATTCATACATAGTAGTACAAAACAATACATAAATAAAATGTAACAAGGTAAAATGTCTAGATAACCACATAAAAAATCAATAAATTAAGATGTCCAATGGAGGGGAATAAAATTGAAAAGCATGAGTACCTATTAGAACTTGTCTGACTACTTAGAATTCACACTGGTACGATAATGTACCATTTCCAAAATCATCCTATCTCATAGTATGGTACTTCCAATGATAAAAGTTCATTAACAATACATGATCAAATAATCAATGATATTTACAAAACTATAATAAAATATAAACTATAAAATGTATCTATAAATTCATCAAGTATGGAATCAAAATATGCCATCTCATCAATCATGTAGTTCAGATATCATTACATCTAATCCAACCAAATAATCTAACTTAATTTAAGGAAATAAAAAATAGTCATGTAATACTAGCAACAATAGTAATGTTTTAAATAGTATATCATGTAATAAAAAGGTGAGGTCATAACATCCTCCCTCTTCAAAGGAAATAATCCTTATGACTAGTCAAATAACCCTACATAATGATGCATTAAAAGATGTGCATATTCCCAAGTAATGCTTCTTTCACTCAGTAGGTCCCATTACAACAAAAACTATTGTATCTGTCTAATTCACAATTTAATTTTGGGATGGTTTAGGATTCTCACTGGTTCTAATGAGATCTTTTCCTCTTCTCTAACCTATAAAAGAGTTTAATCCAAAACATGAGATGGATCATGCATTTATTTTCTTAGCAAATTAACATGAAATACATCATGAATCCTTAATAGAGAAGGAGGATGAGTCAACTAATAAGCAACAAGACTAATCTTCTCCATAATGTCAAAGGGTCTAATAAAGCATGGACCTAGGTTGGAAGATTTACCAAATTTTATAGAGATTTTCTATGATCTAACACATATAAAAACATTTTGACCCATATTGAATTCATGTAGAGTTCTTCTTTGATTAGCATAACTATTTTGTCAATCCAATGCGACTTTCATATTTTACCTTATTAATTCCGTCTATTTGTCATATTATAGTAGCAAATAAATCTCAACAACAACTCTATTTTCCATGTTTTCCAAGCCAAGTAGAGTTATACACTTACGCCCATATAGAGATTCAAAAAGTACCATCTTTATCATAGAATGGTAAAAATTACTATATGTAACCTCAACCAAATGGAGGTAATCTTTCCATTTAGTTTTCTGATAAATGACATACTATAATAACATGTCCTCAACCACTTCGTTCAACCTTTAAGTTTGACCTTCCATTTGTAGATGATATGAAGAACTAAAATTTAGTCATGTTTCAAAGGATTTATTCAAAGTATTCTAAAATTTAGAGGTTAATAATTTGTCACAATCTAAAATAACCACTTCAAGTATGATATTAAGTTTAATCACTTAATTTATGAAACATTCCATAAACATGAAAGTTTCATCAATTAAATTTATAGCAATGAACTGTCCAACTTTAATGGCCTTATCAATTACCAAAAGTATAGTATCATGCTTGATACATCATTTGGATATCCCTATAATAAATTCAAGTGAGATTAGAACCAAATTTTCTCTTGGAATACCATGAGGTTACAATAACCCTCCTAAATGGCAATGCTCAACTTTAACTCACTGGCATTCCAATCATTTTGCCACAAAATATGTGAAATTATGCTTCATTCCAAACAAAAAGTATAGACTTCTAAACTCATATATCATCTTTGTGAAACTTGAATGAACATAATAAGGTGGTGTATGAACTTATTTTAACACATAATTTAATAAGACACCCCATCTAGGTATACAAATTATGTTCCTATACCTTACAAGGCCATTTATTTCAATATAAAAATTATCAAATTTCTTTGCTATAAGATCATCAGCCAAACCTACTATTACATTATGGTAAAATTCATCAACAAATTACTATTCCAAAATAATGATTCTAAAATTTACTTGTAAAGATAATAAGGTAGTGAGGTACATGTGTCTACTGAGTGCACTGGCCACATGATTCTTCTTGCCTTTAAACTATGATACATCCATGTTAAAATGTATTAAAAATTCCATCCATATACATATGCATGTATTTAAATCATCTTGTGAGAATAATTACTCAAGGCTATGATGATCAGACTTTACCTTAAAAGGATTTCCCAGAAGAAAATGTTTCCATGGTTTAAGTGCATGGACAATGGTGGTAAGTTACATGCCATGCATGAGATAATTATTTTCATGTTACTTCAATTTTTGTGACTCATAATCTATAACACTACCATTTTGAGTCAAGATTACTCTATATCCTTCCTTAGAATCCTCAACCCATACTTCAAAATTACCATTTGGGTCCAAAATGATAAGAATAGGAGTTATTGTTAGTATTATTTTTAGCTTTGTAAATGCCTCCTCATATTGAGGGGTCGATACAAATTTCATTCCTTTGTACTAAAAAGAAGTAATAGGATGGGATACACTAGAAAAATTTTCAAAAAATAATTGATAATAACCAATCAAGTCCATGAAGCTACACACTACATGCACATTTGTGAGAGCAAGCCAATCTTATATGGCTTTTATTTTTGATAGATGTAAAATAATGCTAGAATTAGAAATAATTTGGCTTAAACAATGAGTTTTATATTCATATAATCCATATTTGGAGAGTTCCTCATATAGATTATGATGTCTTAGTCTTTAGAAGACTAAATGAAGGTTCTAATCATGTTTATCCTCATTCTTGGAGTAAATGAGAATATCATCAAGAAATAGTAGGATAAACTTATCCAAAAACTATATAAACATGCTATTCATAAGATTCATGACGGTTGTAGGATCATTAGTTAATATAAAGTGATAGAACCATGAACACATTATGTCTAAATTTAGTTCTAAAGGTTGTTTCATGAATTTATTCTTATTTTACTCTCAAATGATGTTAGCCTAATTTCAAATCAGTTTTCAAGAAGATTGGAGAACTTTCAGTCAGTCAAACAAGTCATCTATCCTTAAAAAAGATATTGATTTTTAATGGTTAGCTTAATAATTAAGTGGTAATAAATACAAAGTATTAATGTACCATTTTCTTATTAACAAATACCACTAGATCACCCCAAGAAGGCACGCTTAGCCATAAGCTTCTACTATTAAAAATTTCTTACAACTATACCTTTAATTCATGTAGGTCAGCTACATTCATATGGTAGGAAGATTTAGATGCAAGGGAAGGTCAGGGCATTATATCAATAGAAAGATCAAACTTATGCTTAGGTAATAAACTAGTTAGATTCTTAGGAAAGGCATCCATAAACTCATTCAAAATAGGAAAATTTATGGTTCTAATTTAATTTTTAAAAGTTGTTCATAGGAGAAAGATGTTTAGCTTTAGATTACTACACATTTATTTTAAATACCTATCTTGTATTTTGATGAGCCTTCTCTTTTCCATCATCCATGTAGGCTGATTTAATTATTTTTTTAAAAGTCCTTGGGTTCATCATATTGAGATCATGCATTAATATTTCATTAATCCCAAGTTTGAACTTGGTAATCTATGTTTATTCGTCATGAAAATATTTTACATGATGGAGTATATTTATAAACATATTTTCATGCTTAGCTACAGACATGTTATCCTACTTTAAAAGGTAAAAATTAATGGTTTTATACTCTTTATAATTGGCATTCAATTATATTTTATGAAATTGAGTTTCAAAAACTATCTAGCTTAGGTTCAAAGGATGATATCCTTTAATGGCATAAAGGTGATTCCACCATAATTTTATGGGACCAACTAGCTAATATGCTACCACCTTGGCTTTCACATTTCATAGGATGTTGTGTATGTTGAAATATTTATGCAAATCTACTAGCCATGCATCGCTATGTCACCTCATTCCTCACCCAAAAAGGTATGTGGTGGAAGTTTCTTCATCTCTTTGATGATTGGGTCAACTATGGTCAAATGTAGTTATTTTATTATAGGTCCTCCCAATTGTCCCATTTCTAACTTGGGTACTTCCTCTTGGGATACCCCTTCAAGATTATTCATCCTTTGCTCTTGGCTATCAATCTTTCCCTTAAAAGAGTGAAAGGCTATCCAAATTCCACTAAGGTTCTAATCATTCTTCTCAGTTACATTCCAAGTAATAGCCTCAATATTTAGAACCTTGATATTTTTATTATCATTATTTATGGGTGTCTCTTCTTGGTTATGAATGGATATGTAGCCACGATGACTTGATCCACATCCTCTATGTTTACCCTTAGCTAGGATAACATTATATGAGTTAATGTGCATGTTACTGCCACTTGATCATGTTCTAACCATCCTAAGAATTACAAAGTGATAACTCAATAGATTACATATTTAAAAAGAAAATATTCATTTCCAAAGTTTGTTAGAGTATATAATTGGTCTGATATTAGAAGAAACAACCCCATAATTTTTTTAAAATTATATACCAGAGTATATTTTTGGATGCATATAAGACCTAATACCTCATTTGTTGATTCAAATGATAATCGTTCAACATACTCACATACATGAAAATGGAATTAAATGAGGTAAATTGAGGTAATTAGCTAGAGGTAACTACATATAAAGGCTGTTATGGGGAAGCATGTTACATTATTTGATGATTATGGATTTTAGAGTGTATCGATGTCTGCATACATGGATAGGATTTAAATTCCATATATGCCACTTTTTCTTCTACATAGGCCCGTTTATAAGTCCTTAACCCTAGGAGAATACCTCACACTCCTCAATGGGTTTCAATTCTACTGAAGGATGGTTCAAATATTATGATGAATCTAACTGAAAGGATAATTATAAAAACCTATGTTATCATTTGGGGTGAAACATATTTTTAATAAAAGTATAAGTTACTTTATTACTAATCTCATAATAAAATGTGATTTTGGAAATGTAAATATTAAAATAACAACTAAAAATCAATTTAACTCATGCAAATACAGGTTAAATATATAGTATAAAATACCATTTCATAAAAGAGAAAATAGCAAGAGGAGATTGAAACTCAACGATTTATAGGCAATTATTAAGTATTATCGGCTGAGGTCATTAATCACCTCGCTACCTAAAGTTCACTTCACCATTGCCACATATTATTTTTTATTTCACATAACACTCAATTAATAAGCATGAATGCCATTATTCAACATATACAATAATGTTATAGTCATGATAAGCATCGTATTCATCAAACAACTTTTAGGGGAATCCTATAATTGAATCCATGTTATCAAATTATATTGGCATAGCCAATGTGATATAATAAAATAAGAGAGTCAATAAAGGAAATAAAAACATATTATAGCTAAGAGTATTTATGTTCAAATAATCATTGATCATACAATTATTTATAATGTTAAAGAGACAAAATATATTCAACTCTTACGTCACTTGGTTATAGTTTAACTTAGAATTTTTATGGAAATGATAAACAATGATCATATTAATACATTTTTATAAGAAAGAATTCCTCAAGGAAATAATTCCCTTTACAAAATATTTTCCATTATCTCTAAGGTAATACATTTCATCATGAATAAAATATCATATTCTAGATTTTAACAAGTATAATCTAAGCTTGCATTTAATAGGTTTAAAGTGAACCAAATAGTTTATAAATACATGGATAATAGAATTTTTACACATACTAAATGCATAAAAATCATACAAACATGAATTCAGCCATGTTTCAAGTTAAGTGGATCCAAAATAAAATGTTCCACTTAAAGAAATTTACAAAAATAATGTAGGGCATGCCATTTTGCATTAATATAAATAATTTTAGGCAATAGAAAAGGGTTAGAAGCGCATGAAAACCATAGGAATAAAAATCATCAATTATTTAAATAGTCATCATTTGTTTATATAGGATCAAATGAAGTAGAATACAATATTCAACGAATTCATTTTTTAAATTAGAGTAACTAAGATAGTTTAAAAAATCAAATCTATATGAATTCATTTAAGACTCCCAATTTGATTTAATTCCAAGTAGGGTTTTAACAAATTAATCAACTAAAAAACTTTGTTCATTCCAACAAACATCTAATATTAAATGAGAGAATGAAAACAATATTTTTAGATTCAATAACATTATACGTACCCCTATACGCAACCAGGTATGTCTAAAGTGTGTATTAGAGGAAGGTATTTGTTTATATTTTCCACATAGACAACATCAAGTCTAATTGGACTAATCTGAATTATAGATGAAAACATTTAAGACATCTCCATGTTCTATACAACTTTTAATGGTTACAAGATAAAATATAAACCAACTCACAACTATCTATTTAATGAATCAATGATAACCATTGTACTTATCAAATAAAATATGTATGTTTCTACATCATGTAAGTACTTCTATACATTTGATTATACTTTTAATCATATTAACTATTATGAGCATATAACCAAATCAAAATATTACTTCTACATTAATAATATCAAAAAAATACTCTAAGTTGGTAATAAGAATGAGAATTATCTAACATTCTAATAACTTAACAAAATGAATTACCTTCATCAATATAACAATTTCATATTTTGAATCTTACCATATGTAATACTTAAGCTTGATTTCATTTTCCATGTCCCATCAACATCACAAGTTAGCATATCATATATCACTAACATAGTTAACCAATATAGAATCAAGATAGAATACTAACTATGTTCATGAATCAAATAAAATTAAACATTATCAACTAAAGAATGTATAAAAAATACAAATAATTTGTTACCACTTAATTCATTTTTTTTGTAAGATCATCCAAGAATGGAGTAATGAGTAACTGAATTAGAAAAACCATCCTAACTAGCCCTATGAGCCCAATAATTAGTGTTCCTTACCACCCCAACCATTAGTTAGATGGTAGTTTTGACAAACATGGATGAGAAAGAAGTTTTAATTAAGTCAAATTCTAAACCATTGGACATCTCAACACAACACCATAACACAAATGAAAGACAAACAATCACCATTTTGAGATAATATGAAAATAACCAACCTATTATCAAGATAAAGTAGAAGTGGGGATAACTGATTTTAGGATGCACACAAGATATTGTAATGGATTAAATAAGTAAATCTATTTTTATAGATTTTATAAAAACCAACTTGGATCCCTCTACTATACAGTTAGCCTAAGTTATCTTGAATGTAAATTTATAACATAAGTATACAACATAGAAATTAAATACCTAGTTATTTAGGTCCGGTCTAGGAATGGTGACCCAAAAAAGAATCATTCAAAATAAAAATCAAAACATATAAGTCACTCAACATCATCCCCAAAAAAATTCAATCATACTAATAGACATTCTCAATACTTGAATATTTAAACCATATTCAATATAAAAATAATCTTTGCAATATAATAAAATACTTATAGGTTCAAAATCAAACCCTCATATTTAAATATTTATACATTAAATTACAATTTACTTTACTTGAAATCCTCAAAGTTTATAGTAGAATATAAAAAATTAATATTTATGATAAATCTTAATATAGGCATGTCATTAAGTCACAGACAAGAATTTATTCAAAATAAAAATCACCAAATTATCTCACAACACATCCATGTAAAATGTATCATTTAAACAGTATGCAAAAGACCAAATATTGACCATAAGTTATATATAAAAATATACAACAAAATCATTAAACCCTATAAGATATAATACACAAATTTCATTATAAAAGCCCAGTAAAAAATATTTGCTTTAAAAAACCCATGACATATGAGTTTTATTATTAATTCATTGACTAATTTTATATATATATATATATATATATATATATATATATATATATATATATATAATTAGTCAATGAATTAATACTAAAACCCCTTCGATTCAAAAGAATAAATCATAATGCAAACACATATAGGTGGCCTCAACTATTTTGAAATGAATCTAGTCAAATATATTATTTAAAGAAGTCATTAGAATAATATGGAACTCAACCTCAAAAGAATTCATAACTCATATATAAGAAAAACATAGTCATCCGACATTCAAAAAAACCCCCAAAAGTTTCCATAATTTTACCAACTTCAACTATAATAGCATGGAACCACCAAAAATAATATCATGACCCATTTTTATTCCAAGAATTCTTCCCTTTACATATATAAAAGATAATGAAAGGAAAAATATAAATATACAAACGATTTAAATAGAGCCAAGATCTAATAATCTACTAGTTCGAATAACCTAACACACACACACACACACACACACACATAGATTTTATGTGTAGGGTGATTCTATAGCAACCCATTGCTACATTTTCAAAATGCATACCATAAAACCATGAAACCTTCAGTTGATAGTCTGATGAACAAAAATGTAGGGGTAAATACCCAGAAGGAAATGCACCATGAACATAGTAAAAATAATAAAACTATCGACCCTTATTGCATATAATACAGTACATAAACCCTATTGGGTGAATCATATTTAAAAACCACAAGGATTTAAAATGTACAGCCATTTAATAGAAGGAAATAAATCATGAAATAAAAACAATAAATGCTTAAAATCCAAAATTGAAATGAACATGTAATAGATACAAAACTAGATAAATATATATAATCCATTTTGTAAATTTCAAGTGATAGATATACATCCAAAAGTCCTAATACTTACGAATGTATATGTAACATCTATTTTTCCTTTAATATTTTCCTTAACAAAAAAGAATCACTAGACCTAGTTTAAAATGCTTACCTAGAATGCAGAAAGCAAAAAATAACACAAAAGATAACAAGATAGAACATAAAAAAAAAACCTTGTATTCTCCAAGTTGTGGTGAAAAAATTCCAATTCAAGCCTGAATTAAAAACTAGTCATGCACCTCCCATTATTTCCTTTATTTTTTCATTATCTTCCTACTCCCATTGAATCTTTCCATCCACCACCTAACACCCCATTCCTTTATCCAACATACCCATTCAATGCCTACATTCAATGTGAAGAGAGATATATCCTCCTACATCAATGTTAATATTTCTTGAAGTAATCCCACCAAAATATCTAATTAATGCAATGATCACTAAATTACCCTCTATAATGGTCAAATTAATTAAACAAGATAACCAATAACATAATAAAATCATAACATAATATGATGAACTAACATTAATAATACCAATTAATAATTTAAACATAATTCAAATATTAATTCCTTCAAACCATAAAACCATGCCACCACCATTTAAAAAATTGTTTAGGTAATAGTCCATGGGGCTACATTATGTCATGTGTAGTTATAGGTATGTCTTTATGAATTCCATGTGTAAGTAAGCAGGCAATGTTCAAGAAAGTAAAGTTCTCAGAGAAGGAGTGGTGAGTTATTCATAGAGGTAAGAAGAGTTTTCTATGGGCCATAAAATAATAATAATGAAAATCAAAACAACTTCAGGCCAACATAAGATAATCATACACAACAGTAAAACATAGTATAAAAATGAAATGTGACATGGTACAATGTCAAGACAATGACATAACAAATCAATAAATCAGGATGTCCAATGGAGGGGAATTTTTTTTTAAAAAAAAAACATGAATACCTATTGAAACTTGTTTGACTTCTCAGAATTCACTATGATAATCTAATGTACTACTGCCAACATTAGCCTACCTCATAAGATGGTACCTATAACCACAAAAGTACATCACTAGTACCTGATTGAATAATCAATGATAATCATAAAATTATAATAAAATATCAAGTATAGTATTCATCTATAAAATCACCAAGCATAGAATCAAAATATGTCATGTCATTAAACATGCATTATAAATATTATTGCATCGAATCCAACAGCTTAATCCAACTAAAGTTAAAGAAAAAATAGTTAGTCATGTAATATTAGAAACAATAACAATGTTTTAAATATTACATCATATCATAAAAACGTGATGTTGTAACATTAAAATATCTAAATAATTCAAGAGTTACTAAATACAAGATAATGTACCACTAGGAATTCAATTTTATCCATGGGAAAGAATTAGCACTATGGCTGAAAAAATAGACACATACATCACAAGATACTAAATCCATCCTAAAACAAGGAATATTTATTCACACATCAAAAACATAAAGGTGTTGTCATTAACCTACACACATCCATATCTAAAAGAGACATCACTAATCAATCTACTACTACACTACTCAAAAGAAGATTATCAAGACACAATATTTTTACAACGAAAATAAAATATGAAGGAGTCCAATAAATAATAGTGAGAATTAAATATTTATTTTATTTTTACTAAAACTATCATATGATATGAAATAATTATATAAACATTGAGTAATACCCATTTTACACTACCCTAAACATCACGCTTCCACTCTAGTAAAAATAAAAATTTAAAAGACTCTCCATCTCTATGGATAGTAAAAAGACTCTCCACCTCCATGGTTAATAATTTTTATGAATTTATAAGGTTGCTTATAACCAAACACTATTTACTAGTGTAATTATTATTTATTTAGGCAAAACAATGTAAATAAATTTGATGAGAATTTTTTTGTATTTTATATTCCACTGTATAAAGAAAATTATTCAATGAAATTCATTTGGAAAATCTCCACAATACTTATAAAATATGTTAAAATACTATATTGTACACAATTTCCAATGCACCAAGTGTGGCCTTATAAATAAACTATGTTACACTAAACCATGGCCAACCTTGACTATTTAAGATGATTTTTTTAACTAATCATGACAATGCTATAGTATAGTATGGGGTAAATTTAATTAACCTTCTTTATATATATATATATAAATAATTTAATACCTTTTAAAATAAGGAAGATACATTCACACATCAAAAACATAAAACGTGTTGTAATTGACCAATACACATCGATTTTTAAAAAAGACATCATTGATGAATCTGCTACTCCACTACTCCAAAGAAGATTATCAAAACAAAATCTTTTTAGAGAGAAAATAAAATATGGAGTCTAATAAAGAATATGTTAGGTATTTTAGGATCTTATATCAATATTTATTTCATGCACTATGCAATAGAACTGAACATATATAATATTTAATCACACTGATAATATAATCTTTATTCCACTATTCTCTTTTTCAAATTCATACATGTGTTAAAATTATATAAGAACAATATTTCCTATAGTTGGGGATATCATATCTCCACCACAATATTCATAAATCCCCTTAATAAATCAATCCTATAACCAATCCACTATATACTAAAAATATTATTATTACAATATATTCATGTAACTACCAAACACTAATAAAACTATTTTTTATATTATTGTTATTCATAACAATAATATAACACAAAAATATCTATTAACATAAAAATAATTATGTTATTACTTATTATTTATATGGACACATGTTAACATTCACCCCCTAGTGAACTTTAATAAACCCTAATCTACAACACCTTAATGTCAACTCGAGAGGACATTTATCCCATATTTGCACCTGTACTCATGATTAAATGATTTTCATAAGACAATCACAAAACTTACTAATGGTTTTACATATGGATTACCAACAACCAAAATGGGATAATTTTCAAGTGGATAACCAACAACCACAAACAATGGTTTAGCACGAACCACAACATAATGTTTTTACAAGTGGCTTACCACAAACTACAAAATAATGATTTAGTAAGTGGCTTATGACAAACCAAAAAATGATAGTTTTATAAGTGGATTACCACAAACTAAAATATAATAGTTTTACAACAGTATTACCAAAAACCACATCATGATGCACAATACAATTACTATTTCTCATCACTATCATATTTCAGAGAGGTTAAAGAGGAATTTACAATTCACTTATTATAAATGTGAACATGCATCGATCATGTGCTGTTATTCACACAACTAAAATGCAAAACATAATTTAAAATAAAATATGCCACTAAAGAAGAAAGTGGACACATCACAAGTTGCTAACAAGAAGCTTAGAAATCCTCCTACATTTGTATCCTCCATCCTCTAGTAGGTGAAGCTTCTTACTCAGTCGATGAAGTCTTGAATCTCAAATGCATGCCATTCTAAATGAAATAGGGTCCCCCCTAAAAAATTGACATATTTGAAATTTGACTTAAGATGTCACATGTAAGTGATAATGTATTCAATTATAAAAATAACATTATTGGTATTTTTATTTTTGACACTTTTTTACAATGACTCTAAGCCTAAATGACTTAGAATTTTTCAACATATAGAAATTTTGAAATTAGGAGTTAACTCTTTAAAATGACCTAATAGTGATGCAAAATTATTTTTACACTGAACTAAAATATATTAAATGAATTATCTAACAACATAAAACAAGCAACATTTAATTATTTCACATCGCTAACTCATTTCTGATAACACCAAAAATGATAGTTAATAAGATTTTTGAAAACAATACACTTTTAAATTTTTGAAAAAATAATAATAATTTTAAATGCAAAATACCTTATCATCAACCTATATAACATTAATAGTAGTTTAGCTTCACTAAACTAAACCTAAAAACTATTAAAAAATTATAAGACCAATAAATGTTCACTTCACTAGAAAA
>JARHVA010011365.1:20000-65853 GCA_037957365.1 Torreya grandis | reverse complement strand
AGTGAAAGGATTCCTTAGTGAGGAGACACACATGCAAACTTATCATCAATACCCTCATTAAGGCCTAAAACTAAAACATAGATGAATTTAACTTTTAATTTACATCTTATTCTTTCTCTAATGTATCATTACTTTATTTGAATCCTCCAAGTTATGAGGGGGCGTAAAATTCCTTGTTGGAGGCTTGAGATTGTCAAAGATCAAGAAAGTTGACCTATTTTAGAGGAGAGTTGTCTCTTAAACTTTAAATATTGTGTTAGAATTAAACTAGATCTTCAAATATTATATGATGAAACTCCACTTAGTCTTAAAACAACTCCTCAAATCTTTTATGATGAAATGCCACTTTGAGAATTCCTTATTTGATTTGAATTCTCCTTAATTTTGGCGTAGAGGGAAGAGATGATCTTCTTGAGGTTATTGAGGTCTTATTTTATATTTAAAGTTATATGATCATGATTTAAAACCTAAAAATATTAAATTAAATTTTAAATAACGAAACATATACTTTGAGGCCTCTCACAATGCCTTTCATGGCTCTTGATGATGACTTAGTTCAAACTTATAGGTGTGAACTTCATTAATGCTTGAGGAGTTCTCTCTTAAGAGATATCTCTTATTAAATTAATTAATGATTTAATTAAAAAAATTTAAATAAAATTTATTTAATTAAAATGACCTTGTAACACCTAAATACAAAGTTTCAATACATTTGGATTAATAAAACTTGAGTTCTTGCACTTTTGGGCTTGTTGAGAACTAGTTTTCAACATTTTTACATGTACAGGCTTATAATTTTAAATTTTATATCTCATTAGGTAATAAATTTTGAAATATTAACCAAAAAATTTATTTCAAATTCCATATTTTTTGGATCAATATAACTCAATTTATTTTCCTTTTTGTGTTTCTAGGCTCTCTCAGGGCAACAAACATGCTAGTTTAGTAATTTTTTTATACTTTGAGATATACGTAGTATCAAGAACTCATTATTTATTTGAATGGAATATATGACCCCATATACATCTTAAAATTATTTAAAGTGCACGTTTAATTATAAAAACACTCAAAAAATATACTTTTAGGTTTGTAGGCCTATACGTGCTCATTTCTTGTGCATGCTTGTCATCTAGGTCCATTTTCCAAGTATAATTTTTTTGTTAATAATTTTAACTAGGTAGAATGTGTATTTATATCATTTAAAGGGCATACAAATAATTATTCATGTTTTTTAAATTTAAAAACACTTCAAAATTTCAAATTTATAGGTTTCATGCTCTTTATATAGGGTTTTTAAGGGTTTTAGAGAAATCTTACTTCTTAACTATTGTTCATAAAGTTATAAACTTTTTGTTAATAATAAAAACCATAATATGAGATTAAAACACCTTATTAAACCCTCTTATGAACCGTTTTTATCCATGCAACATCTCCACCAAGATATCACATTGGTTTTGGGGTAATTTTAAGCTTGAAAATCAATTTTGAGATAGATTTGAGATATCTTAGCATAATTAAATCATATTTTTAGTTCCTAACCACTGAAAAATATCTAATAAACATCCATGAAGTTGATAAATCCATAAATATTCATTTACCCACATGGAAACCAATAAAAATCCAATATTTTGCCTTTGAAAATGTATGAAAAGTGCCCCTACATCATTGTGTATGAGTTAGAGCACTAAAATATATTCAATATTGTTTTATATTCATTCATATCATCTTAAAATCCTTTATTTTAGGCTTAAAAATTATTCCTCACCTCAACATATGTGTCATCCTTATTTTATTTTCAATTTTTACTTTAATTACCTTCACCCATGCCTTGGTATGATTTAAAAGATTGAGATGGTCAACCTAGAAGTGGTTATGAAGATCAAAAATTAAATAAGGCCCTATATATAAACACTATGGTATATGGGCTTATATATCTATCTATGAGATTTAGATTTGGATTTAGCCATATCTATCTACAAGGGATTAAGTATAGAGAGGGGGACCAATCCCCTATGGTGTACATGCATGGGAGATATTAAAACAAAATTTAATTTAATTTTATCAAAAATACTTTAAATTTTTCAAAAGAATCTTAAAACATACTAAGAGGGCATAATAAATGCTTAATTATTGTAATTAACCTCCTAGGCTAAGGGAAAATCTCAATATCACCTCAATATGACTTCACTAAGCATATTAAAACTAATTAAAGGATGACAATTATGATGAAAGACCTTATGAAATTAAATATACTCAATGAAAAAAACAATGGTGACTAAAAAGGTCAACATTCTTGGAGACCTCTATAAATTTGCTTGTATACTAAGTAAAAGACTAATTTCCTCAAGAATTCCATTGGGTACAAAGTATTGAAAATCATCACCAAATATGATCTGAACATGATAAACACTATTTTACCTTCCTCATGAAAATCTAAAATTGAACAATGAGTCCTCAAAGTAACAACAATACTTGTGCAAGAACACTTAGGGGATTGAAAACTACTACAACTACCAATTGAATATGTGCATATCAATACTTGGAAGAAAGTGAAATATAAAACTACTATGTACAAGATGAAATTTCACCTCAATAAAATTTCTTGAGAAATATCCCATTGATTGGGATTGGTGGTTCCTCCCCATTCAATTTTAACAACTAAAAAGCATTATGTGATTTGTAGTTATAAATGACATAAGGACCTCTCCATATTGTGTCAAATTTGGTGTGATTACCTAGTTTTTCTCTATACTCATCCCATTTGAGGATAAGGTCTCCTTCTTAAAAAAAAAATTCCACTAATTTCTTGTCAAAAAACCTTTTCACTTGTGCTTAATGAATTTCCATTGTGTGCATGGCTTGGTCTCTTAGCTCCTCTAACTCTATCAGATCTATATATCTTTATTCCATGACTCTATATTCTATCATCTCAAGTTGGTTTATGATATATAAGGCTATTAATTCAATGGATATTATTAATCTTACCTCTCTGCCATACATAACTTGTAAGATGAGTTTCCAATAGATCTTTTTGGAGAAATCCTATTAGCCCATAAGGCTGATTTTAACTTTGCGTAACATGCCATTTGATTCTCCTCCAAAGTTATTTTGATTATATTTAGAAGGCTATTATTTATATATTTGGAAAATCTAGTGCCTTTAGAGTATTAATTTGAAGATTACTCAAGTGAATTCTATTTCCTACAACCCATTTAGTTATTTTCGTTCCAAGAAATGCCAAAGCATTATTTGATATGAAGGTAGAAAGGACTCTAAACCTAGTTATAATCCCTTCATAAAAGTCAAGAATGTTGGCCTTATTTGATTCTTTCAAATCAATTACCTTGGTCCAATTGATAAAGTAATCTATTATAGTTAGTATCCACTTGTGTCCCAAACTTGATGGTGGATTGATTGCCCCTATGAAGTCTAACCCCCACTGCATAAATGGTTAATCAACTAAAATGGGGTGAAGAGGGAGGAATGAAAGATTCTCTTTTCCCACAAATAATGCACATTTATTACATTTATTAAACCATTAATATCAATCCTTGAAGACACCAGGCCAATGGTATCCCCCTTTCATGATTTTTAGAGTTGTAGTTCTTGGAGCATAATGCCCTCCTAAAAATCCATCATATAACTAAACTAGTAATCTATCAATATAATTTATCTCTACACACCTTGAAAGAACACCATTAATGTCTATTTTGAATAACACACCATCAGTAAGGAAAAATGGAATGTCTTAATGTCTAAAATACCTTATTTTAATCCTATCTAAACCTTGAGGGAACATATTAGTATGCAAGTAATGGATCATCTATTGTGTCCAACTTATAGGAGATGAAGATGAAACTTCATGTGGCTCATATTGAATTGATAGGATAACCTCCTTATTATATTATACAGATATATAAATAAGTGTTCACATATCCCCTTACCTTTTATTAAAATTGTTACCTTGAAGTCCATGTCATATTCCATCACTTTTGTGATCCAACCAACCATATTCTCATTCAAATATTTGCTCAATAAGAAGTCCTTGATATTTGGGTGAAATACCATAACATGAATCTTGTTTTTTGAAAGTATATGTTTGATTTTTTTAGACTTATAATAATTTAAAGTAATTTATTTTCCATAAAATTATAACTCACCTCATAGTCTTACAAACCTTGACTAAAGAAGGCAATTGGTTGCTCTAACATTTTATCATTCTATTTCATCAACATAGCTGAAATAGTCTCCAAACTTGAAAATTCATATAATATAAAATAATTTGATAAATAAATATTTTTAAGTGTAGGTTTTTGGGCAATGGATTGCTTTATTGTCTCAAAGCTATTCTTCCCTTCCTTTGTCCAACTGAAATTCTAATTTTTCTTTAACATGGATGTTAGTGGCTTAGATAAACTTGCAAAATTAGAAATGAACCTTATTAAAAATTTGATTTTACCCAAAAACATTTTTATTCCATTCTTGTGTTGAGTAAGAGACAAGGATAATATGGAGTTTACCATTTAAGTATTAATGGTCAAACATTGCTTTAAAATAACATGGCCCAAAATCTTGCCTTCATAGACTGAAAAAACACATTTATTTGGGTTGAGAGAGACCCCATATTTCATAAACATTTAAAAAAATGGCCTAATATGACTCAAATGTTCATAAACATTCTTTAAAAACATAGTTATGTCATCTAGATATATCAAAACTATTTCATTTAGCAAACCTTGAAAGGCCATATCTATGGCTCTTTGAAATGTAGCACTTTCATTTGACAATCCAAATATCATTTTCCTATAAGCATAGGTTCCCCATTTAGTTGTGAATAATATTTTGAATTAGTATTTCTCTCTTACCAAAATATTATTATACCCACTATAGCCATCAATATGATAAAACCACTCAGAACTTGCTACCATTTCTAGAATTTGCTCCATGGATGGTAAAGGGTAGTGATCCTTCAAGTAAGCCTTTTTCAAATCTTTAAAATCCACACACAACCTTATTTTTCCATTATTTTTCCTAACTAACACAAGGTTTTCAACCCATGAGTAATGCTTGATGGGAAAGATGATTCTTAACTCAATCAACTTGGTCAACTCTTTTCTTATCAAAGATTCCATCTTTGGATTAATAGGCCTTTACCTTTATCTTACTAGATTAGCATTAGATTACAGATTTACAATATTTTGATCCAAGTTTGGATCAAACCCCTTTAGGTCACTATATTCCCAATATAAAACATCAATGAACTCTTGGCACAACTCAACAAATGATTCTTTTTCATGTTTTGAACATACCTTTCCAAGTTTGAGGAGCTTATCCTTGAATATGGTAATGCCTTCATAGTTTTATTGCTTTGTAGACATCCTCAATTTATCTTTCCTAATTTTTTCATCACTATTTCATATGATTTCAAGTTTGACAAGTCCTTTCAGAGCTTGTTTGTCTTCAATTACACAATCTAAGATCATACTGCTACTGTAATTTATTCTACTTTATAGAAGAGAATTCAACTTCTTCTTGAAGAAAACATGCTATTTATTTATCATATTCAAAAACTTTACAACCCAAAAATTTATTTGGGATTAATGTATTTACTACTACATTGATGTAAGATTGACATTTCTCATTTTTTATATCATTAGGAATGTCAAATTGAGATTCTATGGTTGCCAACCAATCATCATGCTTATTTTCCTTAGGATAACTTGTATGTTTAAATATTCAAAGTATTATATAAGATCCCACACCCTATGTTTATATGAATTAAAAATAAAGTTTGTATCCAAATTTTTACCTCTAACCTATTGTACAACTAGCTCACTATCACTAAACACTTGTAAGTCTTTTTCTCCTACCTTTATTGTCCATTACAGACCATGTATGAGTGCCTCATACTTAGTTACATTGAAATTAAATCCAAAATAAAATTTGATTGAAGAGTAATACATTTTATTTAATTAATAAATTATCATCATTCAATCCCTTTCTCCATTATTATTTCTTGATCCATCAAAGAATAGCTTCCACAATCCTTCACTAAACTCACTTGGCTTGGCAAGAGTTGGTATAAACGTTCCTTCTTCATGCAAATAATAAATTTGAAAACCTTCTTATTCAATCATATTTTAAGGATCATACTCATTGTTTTCACTTTATAACTCATCAAGGAAAATATTAGGAATGCCTCCAATAATATTGGTTGGATCTTGATCACTCGAATGCTCCTTCTCATCAAGTATAGTACAATTCACATTGGTAATGTTTGACATGTAAGGTTATATATGAAATTTAGAAATAGGTTATAATTTTATATTAAAATTAGTACCATAACTTTTTATAAAAAAAATATTACCAATATTTAGAT
Organism: Torreya grandis; assembly: GCA_037957365.1. Taxonomy (NCBI): domain Eukaryota; kingdom Viridiplantae; phylum Streptophyta; class Pinopsida; order Cupressales; family Taxaceae; genus Torreya; species Torreya grandis. The sequence goes on along the minus strand of JARHVA010011365.1, from coordinate 59,474 downwards.
AGGTACCCCCCAATATTTGCTATGAAGCCTCTTGACAAGCATAATGCAAAATATGGTGGCAAATCAACTACCACAACATCTTGAAGAATAGAAAGACCTAGAAAAGCATACAAAGTAAAATAAAAATATTTAATTACTCCCAATATATTGGTAGATTTACCATATAATTTCAACACTCCTTTTGTGTTTGGCTCATATTTCAAGCCAAGTTTATCAGGTATCTGCTTTGGCATAACTATGTTACTAGCACCAATATCAATCATACAATTAGGAACTAGATTATCACTAATGATAAAATAAATGTATAAGGGAGGAAGTTTACCATATTTACTTGGATATACTTCAATATTTAATGGATGTACCTTCTCTTTAATAGGTTGTACCTCTTTCTTAACAAGTTGTATGGAATTAGTGAGAACCACACTTTCCTTCTTTCCTTAGTGCGCTAGCCTTCTTACTAATACTAAAAACAATGATATGGGATTAAAACACATTATTAAACCATAATATCAACCATTTTTATCCATGAAACATCTTCACTAAGATATCGCATTGGTTTTGGGGTAATTTTAAGATTGAAAATCAATTTTGAGATAGATTTGATCTATTTTAACATAATTCAAGAATAGTTTGAGTTCTTAACCATTGTAAAATGTTTTAAAAACATCCATGAAGTTGATAAATATGTGAATAATCCTTTATTCATTTAGAAAACAATAAAAATATAGTCTTTTGCCTTTGAAAATGCATGAAAACTACCCCTACATCTTTGTGTATGAGTTGGAGCACCAAAAGATATTCACAACTTTGTAGATGCATGTATGGAATATTCAAAACCTTGATTTAAGGCTTGGAAATTATTTATCACATAAAAATATGCACCATCCCTATTCTATTTACAATTTTTCTTTTAATTTCCTTCACCCATGCCTTGGCATACTTTAAAATCTTGAGATGCTCGACTAAGAAGTGGTTATGAAGACTGAAAATTAACTAAGACTCTCTATGGAGTACATGTATAGGAGATATTAAAAATAAATAAACTTAATTTTTTCAAAAATACCTTAAGTTTTGAAAAATAATTTTAAAACATAATAAAAGGAATCAGTAAATGCTTAGTTATTATAATTAGCCTCCTAGACTAAGGGAAAATATTAATATGACTTCACTAAGCATATTGGCACTAATAAAGGATTAAAATTATGATGGAAGAATTTATGAACTTTAAAAATACTCAATTAAGGAAACAATGGTGACTAAAAGGGTCAACATATCGAATATCCTTCTAATCATCATTAGTCCTTAATGGATTATAGAGTCTTTTACATTATAGAATCCTCCAAACTCTTCCTCCTCTAGAATCCTCTAAGGAATTTTTGATTGCTTGGAAATTCCATCCATTCCTCTATAAAATCATGCACACCCCTATGCACAAACCAAGATAACTTCAAATATAAATTTTATGCTATCATCTTGTCAAAAAAATCAACAAATCCATGCCAACATGTTATCCAAGTCCCAAGCCACAAGACAATCCAATATTTAAGCTATTAAGTATAATCATTTTGTCTAATTGGGGCACATCATTGAATTTAGAGGTAAATTAGTTGTAATATTGAGATAAATTTATCTTTATTTATGTGAATTTACATATAATTTAGTTACCTTTCTCAATCATTGTATTTAGGTGAATTTAGATTGATTTTTTAGTAATTTGGCATGCCAACATTATCATTTTGAGTTTGAATCTTGATTTCAAATTTTACATAATACATAAATGGTGACCATAGTGGGATCCCTCCTTGAACTTAATATTCTTGAGATTATGGTGTTTAAGATTGAGCTTGCAAGATAGGGTTGAGGAGGAATTTGAGGTTGGAGTTCCTAAAATCTCATAATTTTCACTTCTAGGTTGAAACTGTGACTTCTGTATGTGCAACAATAACTTCTTATTCTACAAATGTGAGTTTGTGATTACCAACCATGACAACATATATAACCACTAGGCTTGACCATCATGACATAGGTTAATCACTAAGTTGATTGTAAAACCCTTTACAAATTCATGTTTTATGATTCCCAAGTTTGTTATTATTAAATGTAATTTTTATTCCTTTATGGTGTGAATTTGTGTCTATTTGTGTTATGTCTATGTAGGATTTAAACTCACAACTACATAACTATGACATTGAACTGTGTAAATTTGACATTATGACTGGAAATGTGATTTCATGTTGTTCTATTACTTTCTAAGTGAATTTATGAATCTGTGACTACATAGTCACAACATTGTAAATGACAACTACATTACTAGAATAGAGAGGTGTGACATTGTTCACATAGACCATGATATTGTTATGTTCATACCTATAATAAAAAATACCAATCTACTATCAAGTTTTCTAAGTAGTATTGGAAACTTTTAGATTATAATTTTCTATAGGTTAATGAATAGTACTTAGCAATTGAATATATAACCAATGTTATAAAAACATAATCATATCACATTATATGGTTTAACATGAATATTAGCTAAGTTGTTTTTGTAATCAAACATTTATCAGTTAGTTTATAACTACTATAATGTCTTGCATATTGTGATTGGTTGCACTAGTCTTCTATTTTGATTGGATAGGAATGAAGTTGTGCCTATATAGCCATGACATTGATTTAGACAAATGCAACATTTCACCTTCAAATTGTGACTTTGTATCTACCTAGTTTTTGCTATATAGTCTTTGGTGTGAACTTGTGGATACATAATAGTGATATTGTAAAGGATAAGAGTGACATTATTGAATTTAGGTGCAATTTTGTCCAGGTAAAATTTCCTATTTTTTATTTCAATTTCACATTTCTAATTTATGATTTTTATTATAATAGTCACGACATTGAATCTCAGGTCTATGATTTCACATTATGATTATTTTTGGCTAACCTAGTCTTTTGAGCAATTTCATGTTTGTGCAATTGTGACTTTAGACTATAAAAACATGAAATTTACCCTTGGACATGCAACATTGTTGACTAAATGTGAAATATAAAATTTAATTTTTTTGCATAATTTGTTTAAGTATCAATTTAGCTTTCATAAAATAGGTTTTGTTTTCTAACTCATTATTTTCAAATTTACCCTCAAAGAGGCTAATAAAAAATAATAAAAAATCTAATTTTTAGGTTGCTTGTCAAAGATTTGGCATTTTGAAACTATTTTAGATATATATTTTATCACATCTTAATCATAGCTAATCAATTAACTTGCTTGCTTGTCTAAATTTTAATTAATTTAACATATTTTTCAGTTGCCTATTTGTTATCTCTATGTGATAATGTAGCAGCTAAAAATGTAGTAGTAAAAAATGTAGTGGTAAAAATGTAGTATGACAAAACATCACAAGGATAAAATGTGGCAAGGAAAAAATGTAGTGGTATTGGTAATGTCACAAAAATATAACGAGAAACATAATTGGGATATTTTAGTGATTATCACATTGTTTATTTATTGTCTAGTTCATTTTGGTGATAGTAGTTAACATTTCATGGTGGAAAAATAATGCACCAAACTTATAAGAAAAATAATAGAGGAAAATGTGATTTCATGAGTTTTTAACTTTAGTTGAAAGTTGTGTCATGTTTTGTGTGAGCACATCCTTTACTATGTTTTGTTCCTATGATGTTTTTTCATCTCTACATTTTTTCCTCACTTTGTTTTATCCTCGCTATGTTTTTTAGTACTTTTTTAACCACAATGTTTTTGTCTGCTACATTTTTTATGGATTCACTTGAGGCTATGATGGTGTATGCTCTCCCTTTGTACCCATAGGGAAATTATTAGGGATTATAAACCATAAATAAACCTCCATATTTTTATTTTTTAAGGGAAACGTGATGTGGAATTGATCCCCACATACTTATCATAGTCTGAGGTAGATTATGACATGGATTTATTCACCACACAAAAGACCACACTTTATGTTTAGGAAGAGTATAAATATTAAGGAAAATTATTTATAAGCTCAGTTAAACTCCCCATATAGGAATATATGAAGTAAGGAGTTAACACTCCAACACACATGCATCAAACAACACTTTACATAGACTTGGGCCTTATATATTAAAAGGTGTTTAGGGAAATCTCTTAGAGAGTTATTCAAACCTAGATTAAGATCCCTTAGCCACAACATGCATCTATGGTAAGGAAAAAATATTCCCATAGATCACTCACTAGGTACAAATAATGAAAGAACATTAGGAGACCACTCTAGTCACCTTTCATTACAAGCCATTCAATGGGTTGGGTGTCAATTTAAACTCTCATGTCAATAAATAATTATAAGTTTATCAGGTACTTGATATTATTTATGTGTTTTTGAGGCCAATACTATTTTTAGACCCATTAAATACACACAAACCAATTACCTTGTCCAAACTTAACCTTACGTCAACCATCATCCTGACACTTTTCTAATATTTACTAGATTGTTATCATATTTTCCTATCACCAATCATCACCTCATCCTATATTACCTTAATCAAAACCTTTCCATTTCATCCTAATCTGATCCTATCATCCATCATATTTATTAAATCTTACCTTGATACATCTCATCTTGTCCTAGTCATAACCATATCACTCTTCATCATTTTTCCCTATCTCACCTTGGTTAAAACATTATCATATCATCTCATCACACATCATCTTACCTAATTTTACCTTAATCATCATCTCATATTATCCTAATATCATCTATGATCCTTCACCATAGCTAAAAACTTGCCTTAAATCATCACCCTAGATCCTTGTCTAAGCCTGCCTAAAAATCAAGCCATTCACTCTTGACCTAGTCATCCCACCCAAGACTTTGTCATCCTTATAAGATAGTATAAACCCATATACATCCTAATCACCCTTTTCCATTATCTAAAACACATTTATCTACCTTGTCTACCTTTAGAAAACTTGTATACACCATAAGCTTGAGCTAATACTTATCAAAATTTTCCTTGATTAGAGCTACCCTCTCTTAGTTGATATTTGGTCTAGACCTATCACCCTATTGGTTTTAACCTTGCACCCATCATTATCTTATTACCCTATTAGTTTGAACTTGAAACCCATTTTTATCCTATCACCTTGCTATTTTAAACCTAGAACCCACTGTTATCCTATCATTCTACTAATTAGAACTTGAAACCCATCTTAATTTTTCTATGACCTATCATTCTACCAGTTTTGGCACTTGTTATCCTCTTACTAGGACCCATCATTTTTATAGTTTGAATCCAACACTCATTTTCATCTTTATCAACATCATCTTGTATAAACTATTCAAAACTTAAGGATCCATACCCTATCATCATCTAAATCAATCACACTAAGCTCAAATATTATAGACCCCTTTGCTCAAGGTCATACCCCATATTAAACCTAGTCTGAATCAATCAACCTAAAGTCAAGCCAAATATATCATTTATCTATCCAACACATCAATCCAAATTACATCCCTATATCTAGACATTCAACCCATCATCTTAGATAAATCATAATTCTACCTCAATTTTAGTCCAAATGTCTAATCTATCAAATATCCCCTAGCCTTAACATCCCCTTATATTCTTAACATATTTATTCCAAACCTCAAGTTAAAATCCTAAACCAAGTCTAATCCTATCATTATCCCATAAAAAATATCACCTATAGTATAGACTTGTCCATATTGACACTATTCACCAACCATATAATCTCATCAAGTTTGTAATATACTTACCTTGATACACATTAATAACATCCCATTTTTACATGTCATATTCACCATCTAAGCTTAGTTAAGTTTGAATTATACACCCCATCAAACCTTATCACCCAATTAGACCAATCTCATCATCTAAGTTGTTCAATCCCAACTTGAGAAAATCATCCAAGTCTTTAGGTAGTCTAAATCAAGTCAACCCCATTTAAGTTCATCTACAACCTAGTTAGGTATCTTTGGCTATTCAAACCTAGACCCTCATCTCATTAAAATCATATATTTTATCTTATTTCATCATCAAAACATTAAATCAAGTCCCATAATCAATAATTTATCTAGCTCATGTCCTAACTTGATTGGTTCAAGATTATCACATCCCATTTCACATCACTTAGTCAAACTTAAGAAACCTTCATTAAATAGTCCAAGTTCTAAATTTTATCCAAACCCCCCCATAATCACACCATCCTTCCTTTCTCCTATATTAATCCATGGAATCTAAGACAAATTTAGATGACACCTTAATAAGAAAAATACTTCTTTGTCAATAAAGAGGCAATCCTTTTATAACTCCTAGAAATGGGTACCTAACTTTTACCAAAATTTTACCCCTTAAAACCTAAATTGAATCAAAGGAAAGAGTCCCCATCCTTCCACATCGAATCCATTATACTCCTAGCCTTCATGCCATCCCATCATAATCAAACCTTCCTTATTCTAGTCATAGTCTTTATCATGGTATTCGCCATCCTACTAACAAAGGGAATCCTACATTAGATTTTTTTCAATATCAATCCACACCTAAGCTATGTAAAATACCATCATCTCATTGGATATACCTTGAAAAATTATCTGATCTAGAGTCCAATGCTTTCACATCCAATCAAATTCATGAAGAGAGACAATATAATCTTCTCCCCATAACCTTGGAAGCCATAATTCATCAACTATCCATTGCAAACATGATCATCTACCCTGACACAAGGCCTTTGGATCCAACCAAACCTAAACCCTATTGGTATATATAAATCTAATGCTATACATACCATACAAACTAGGGGTATTCTATTAATAAATGTCACACTTTTAAAAAATATATCCAAGACCTAATCAATTATGATGACATTGAAATCAAGATTAAATAAGATGGATCCTCATCTAAGGGTAAACAAAATGGGATATGCCAAGATTCACTTATTGATCATGATCAAACCCTTCCATTTTGGAACCAAGGCCAAGACAACAAACCCAATTTTGCCAAGCTATATTCAATAACAAACCCATCATTCACCAACCATCTACCTTCCATCCATTTCATTAGATCCCTCACTTACAAAAAATATTTTGTCCCAAAGACTCCATCATAAAATGAAAAGTGAAGATTAAACATGCATACAATACTATACAACAAGCCCTCCTTATGGCAATAGTCAAAACATCATCTACTAGTAGCATCACATCATCAACATTATCCACATCAATGTTAGAGTCAACATCAACAACAAAATCAAATCCTTCATTAAAATTTAAATCCATATTGGATTCCACATCAAAATCATCATCCCTTATAGATATCAAAAAACATGCTGACACCCACATTTTTGAGGATGTATCTATTTTTAACTACAAACAAGGCATGTCTTTGGATCTATGCTAGAATGATAATTCCAAAACAGTAACTAAGGGAATTCAAGATGAGATCTTAGTTGATGATTATCATAATGGATTTGGTCAATATTTGGATGTGTGTCCTATGCTGACCCTTAGCGACCCTTTTACAAATCTTGATGATGCTTTTGTTGATGTGGTTTTTATGCACACCAAGCTAAACTCTTATAAAACTATATTATAAAAGACACATCTACACATTCTAGAAAAAATAAATAGTCAACTTTATTCCATATAATTAATAATGTTTGATAATCATATAGTAGCTATTGCACATATTAAATAATCAAACATTACTAATTATAACAAGGAATTCTAGGTAGTATTTACACACTTTTAAATACTATATTAACCAAGAAGAAAATAAAATTAGTTAATGACATGGAGTAGGAACAAAAAAAACATTAATGACTTTTCTTGGAAATCAAAATCTCTTCTTGTATTGATAAATATTCCTCTCCCTCTTTAGAATGGCAGAATTATAAGTATAAATAGATTTGAGGAGGGGTCACCTCATCTAAAAAATCCATATAAAGTACCAAAATTATAATCTATTAATTAGGATGAAATTTAAACTTAGATGTAAACTCTATATATACAATTAAATATGGCCATAACTATGTATTTATAGGAAGACACATACTTAAAAAACCATGAAACATGTACTTATTCAAGACACTATAGTTAACGCTTAAATGCATTCATGAATTAGAAATAATTTTTCGTTAAATTTTTATTTAAATGCAAAAATACATATAACATTAACTCAAAAAACTAAGGTTTACTCTTTGTTAGGGATTACATGGTTGGTGGAGTAGCATTTAAAGTAGTCGACAGAATTGGAGTAATAATGGTAGTTAAATTAGAATATGGAGTTGAACTAAAAGCTCTAGACATGGCCTATTTCTTCACCTCCAAATCTTGATAATGTTTGTATTTGACATCATATTGAAATCTGATTGTATTTATGTTTAGGAGAGATAACCTATGCACCCTAGTGACTTTCATCAATAGTCGTCCATGCTCAACCTTTGTATTTATGAATTCTAACTAGAAAATTTCCATTTCAGTAACCATCTTAATAGAAAAACTAATTTCTTTGCTTGATAAACTAATTTAGTGGATATCTCAAGTGGAATAATTAGATATAAATGGCTAAAGGCCTTATTGGTCATGTATACTACAAGGAAATTTAGTTTATTTTCTTCCTCTTTCAAAGAATTAAATAATTTGGATGTTTCAACTAAATTGTGAGACAATTTTTTCCATTGAATTAATGGTGTCTAAAATATTCTACAACCCAAGGGATGAATTTTGGACATCATCCTCAATATCTTGGGAAACATACATCATTTTATACTACTCTTACACTTTATTCATCTCTTATTGTAGCTCTTATCTAGCTTACTCAATAACTACATGGAGTTCTAGTAAAGCCTCTTTGTGGGTTTCCAAATAAGTTGTAAAATATTAATTATAAGGAAACTTTCTAATTCTCTAGTTCTTTATCTTGGATAGGGAGAAAACATCATGCCTCTCTTCAAGGATCATCCCCACATTAGATTCATGTTATAATTTTTTTATAAACCTTTGTATAGTCCTTGTTGACTTATCAAAAATTGAACCCATAATGGGTAGCTATGTGATCACCAAATTAGGCCTTTGATTAGATTGGGATTTCAATCCCTCCACCCACTATGGAATTACCAATTATTTAGGGTCAATAGATAGGGTGTCTTGAGCATAAGATTTTGATAAGAAATCTTCAAAGTATTGCCTCATTGCCTCCACATAGAGTGGGTCTGGTAAGGATGTAAAAATGTTTTTTTGCTAATATAAATCACCAAATAGAGGCATGAGATACAAAATATATGTGGTGTTCCTACTAGATATTGTGGATGATTAAATTGAAGTATCATGAGTGGTATAATGTGGCATTGGTATACCCAACTAAGTAGAGGGGATAAATAATTGTGCACTAGAAATTACTCCCATAGTTTTCTTAAAATGAACCTTCTTAGCTCTAGGAGCTTTTGACAAAACTTGGGAAAAATCATAAGTATGACTTAGACTAGTTGAAATAATATAAGTAGTTATAGGAATTGAAGAGCCAATAGTAGTAATAGGGATGAAAGAAAAAATAGGAGCAATATAAATAGGAGAGACAAAAATAACCAATGAAATAAAATGATCTATAGAAATGGTAGAGACAATAGGACCTAAAGAAGTAATAGGAAAATGAGAGACAATAGGAACCAAGGAAACAATATGAGAAATAAAATATTAAGTATTAATATCATCACTTTATTATTTTGTCTCCATTAGTTCCTTTCCTTTGACTCTTTGGAGGCTTAGTATCTTAGCCCTTTATAGCTCCTCATCCTCATCCTCGGGGTTATCAACCATAAAAGTTTGATTAACTTGTACTATCTTCTTTGCTTTCTCTAGGGTCTCTCCTGAGTTTATAGTTTCTCCTTGGGACAATGTCCTAATGGTTGAACTTGTAAGAACCCTAGAGGCTTGATTTTATCTTGTAATGAAGTACTAGTTTCTTAACCAAGGGAGTAGCTTGCTATGTAGTAGAAGATTAAATGTTCATACTTAGGGTGACATGAACTAAACTTATAGTAGGGAGTCTTGAATATTTAGAGTAAGATAATCAATGAAATTTATCTCTATTACTCCTCCTAATGAACTTATAACAACATTGGATTTCTCCACACCTTGCTCTTGATTTAAATTCATCATCACATTGGGTGGGGGTGATTGGGATGACTCTCCTTCTAGTTGATAGAGCTAGGAAAGACCCAAGGATCAATAATTTATTAAAGCCTATCTACCTAGAGGTGGAAATATGGTGTGTGCCTCTTGGATTGTGAGGGAGGGATCCCATTGTATCACCCTCAAAATATACTCTATCATTCATATCATCTATGCCATAGACATGACCTCAACATCATTGCTTGTATTTAAGAAAATAAAATCATGTTCATATGGATCATGGTGGTAAGGGATGCCCAACACTATGATATGCTTTTGAATGTGCCCATGGGGATCCCAATTCCTATGCTATAAGGATTCCAATGAGTATAGTTACATGATTTTTTTAACCTTGACCTTTTTATTATTATGTGTATAACACATTTGACCTATCATTAGATAATATCCATTAAAAAGGCTCTTGTGTTTCTTCTTCATGTCTTCATCAATGCTCCACCAAATATGGTATGAAATTTCTTGTTTAACCAATTTATTTGGGACATACTTGGGTTGGAATAAAGGTGCAACCTTGGTTCTCACAACCATAATTATTGTATAATCTAGGTATAAGTAGTAGTTCCCCTTTATCCATAATTTTTTCTTGATGTTCTTAGAGACTCAGGCTAAGGGTTTTTCATGGATCACCTTCTAGACTTGAGTGTAGACTTTTTTATAAATTAGGATAATGTTTCTCATATATGAGTAGATGTACAAGAAAAATAGAAGTCACATACCTTATTTTTGAGACAATCTAGGGCCAAACTCAAGAGTGATCCATTATGAATGTAAATAATTTCCATAACCACATCCAACAGGTAAGACATCATGATGAAATGGCCTCTAACTAGTCTCTTATCTTTATAAAACATTTGATCTTGGAGCTTGACAATAATAATCTCCCCCAAGGCAAAGTTAAATTATGAAGTCATCAATAAATCAAGTAGTGGCACCCATTTTAGTTAAAGTTAGTGGATTCTTGCACACCCACATAATCTATTAAATAGGGCCATCCCAATATAAAATCCCATCCTAAATTTGATAATTGGTATGGTTTTGTGGCCTCTAGGATCACCTTTTCCCATAGGATAATCCATTTCCTCAATTCAATCTTGATGGTGCTAGTATTATTTCACAACACAATTATCTATCCATCATATGTGGTATTTACGATGGGGAGTTATAGATATCTCTGGAATGCATCCCCTAAATTACAAGACCAATCTATTTTATTATTGATATGATGTAAGAAGTCATAAAACACCTTTCTCATGAAGAACAAGTCCCATAGCAGGTCAATGCATGACATCAACTCAAGCTTCGATAGTGCAAAATGTAATTGTTGGTAATTTAATGGTATAAAATCAACTACTAGATACTTTTTATTGGCTATCAAGCCTTCTTCACTTGCATGGGTGTCAATGTCCTCCACCACATCCAATAAATATATATACTTGGAATTTATCATTGAATACTGATGTGTCAAATATTATGTCCATGTACTCTATAAAATCCTTGATGGAAAATTTCAATGGTGGTGTAACTCCCTTGAATACCTTGGATAATGAAGCCATTTATTATCTAGTTTATTGATGTAATTCTCATGATAATTCAACTAGTTGATCATTTATTGCAAGTAGCTTGAAATTAAACACATATAACTATGGATTGGTTATTTATTAGATGCAAATTCACTCAAGTTATTTGGTAATCAATAGGCATGATTTCTATTTAGAATTTGATCATATATATTTGAGGATGGGGAATTTAATTCTAGTTCATGTGAAATTAATGTTTAACAAATTTTGGTCTTGATTTTATCTTGTAATTTGAATTTGGAAATATAATTTGGTTGGTATACCACTTAGATCATTGATACAATTGAAAGGATGCCATGTTTTTATCCCCATATAAATGTCACCTTGTTGCTAGTTTTGTGTAAGACTAATTGTGCCACACAACATACTCTTAGAAGTCAAGTGTAAAATATTTTGTCAAAACCAATTTAGTCAAATCCTAAGACACCTTAGATGAGAAAAATTCAAAGACTCATGGCTTTTGAATGTCATAAATTTTGTCAAAATTATTATTTTTAATTTTACGTAAAACATGACAATAAAAGGAGTGAAGATAAAAGCTTGCAAAGATGCAAAAACCAAGATGAGTGACATAGAAACCTATGACGACTAAAACTTGTGAAGCTGTGAAAATTTTGAGATGATAAATCTTGACAAATAAAAGTCGTGATGAATAAAAATTCCAATGAATAAATTTTTTGAAGAAAAAAACATGACAACCAAAAGTTCAGATGAATAAATTTTTTGATGAATAAAAGTTATGACTTATAAAATACATGATGAATGAAAGTTATGAAGATCCAAAAATCACTAAGTATAAAAGACCCAAGTGCCAAAGCACATGATGTAGACAAGATAGGAAATACTTTTGATGAATAAAATTTTTGAATTGTAAAAGGTGTAAAGACTTATAGCTTGCACTTGGAATTTTCTATAAAACTCCTAAAATACATTAATATGTTAGTCTGAGTAAATCACATAGTGAAAACCTAGATAATGGGGAGTATGTGGATTGTATTTGCACAAAATAGTATACTTAATAATAAATATCAATATGACAAACAAGAAATATTAAATATTAAATCTTACTAAGTACACACATGAATGTGAATGAAAAGGATCTTTTAAATCAAAACTAGGCCTTTCAAACTATAATGGCTCCCTATTTGATTTTTTTTTAGAGTGGAGGTGTGTTGAGTACAACAAATGGAAAATAAAAATGGAATACTCTTGATTATTCAAGAACCTAACATTTTTGGTTATAAATTATAAATCAAACATGGACCATATCATAAAATAATAATTAAACTGGAAACATGAAATAAACTCCCAACACTTCATGCAACATACTAGCCTTGTTGATGTAGGGGAATCAAATATGGACCCAAAAATGGACTCAATTTTGGCTTGAATTTGTATTTTAGATGTTTAATAGGTGATTTAGGTCCTAATTATGTCTTGGTGTGTTCTAGGTTAGCAAAAGTTGCATAAAATTTGAATTATGGATTTTCCTTCCAAAAGGCCACTATTTGAAAATTTTAATTTTTAAACCTTGTAGAAGGATTTACATGCATTTCATGAAGTATTCAAGGTGTATTAACATTTCAAATATTTATTAAGGCTATTTAAAGTTCCTAAAATATCTTATTTAGTCTTTAGGCATGGTCATATATTGATTATATTGTAAAAACATGAAAAAGGGTAATATAATTCAATGACCCCAACATGGGAATGATCCAAGATTTAGTTATGATTCTTGGAGTAGTTTTATAGAGTCTATTTTTTATTTTGTCTTGGTAAAATACATTTTAATAATAGAGGATGGACATGGAATAAATAAATTTTGATGAATAAGAGGACTGTGTTAATGAAAGTCTGAGTACATTGAAATGGTTGTAACTGAGAATTTTGATTGTTTGAATCTACAATATGGTAAGTGAATGTTTTTTTGATTATTTAAAATGTTTGATAAAAAATTATATTCTCTTTTTTGAGATAGGAAACTCCAAATTGAAGTGGAGAAGCTAATTTTTAGAGATAACTAGGTCTGATAACAAGGTTTGGGTTTATATAGTTTTGTTCAATCAATGGAATAAACATTTGATCATTTTTGGTATATAATTCTATGGAGAGTTATAATTAAGACACATGTATAATAGGGAGAGTTCAATTGTTTCAATATATAACTATTAAAATATTGAACTTGCTCCATTGTAGTGATAACCTTGTCCATTATGAACCCTCTATTTATAATACAAAATTTTATAGACTGGGAATGTTTGATATTGAATCATTTTTTATTAAAATGTGAAAGAGAAGGGTTTAAAATGTCCATATAAGGTGGGAATAAAATCCTTGTAATATTTTTATACTGTCAGTGTAGAAAGACTATTGAAACCCTGCTTAACCCCTATTCCCCATGAATAGAACACAATATGCAAGACTTTTTTTTTCAATTTATGAAGGTTTTGTGGGTTATGGGAGTCTACTCACTGAAGGAAAAAGTTAAATTAAGCCTAGATATAACTTTTACAACCTTTATTTTGGTTTGAAACTATGTCTTGACCAAGATATGGAATTTAAACCACCCTCGACCTGTTCAGTAATCCTAAACCCTAGCAACTAGGGTTTTGTCCATTGTGAGAAAAGTAACCCATGAAAAATCTCCAAAATTTTTGATCTTACATGCTTTTTATTTCCATAACTAAATAAAAAAATTTCAAGACCGTATACCTTTGTAGTATGAATTTCTAGCTAGATGAGTCAAGAAAGGGCTAAAAGAGGCCTAATTTAAAAGCTACAAGAAGGGAAGTGGAGTTAGGGAGTGAGATAAACCCTTAAATTTGGTACACAGGTGTTTTACAATAGAAAAAAGGTGAAAATAACTTTGGAAATTCATACCTATTGGTACTTTTTTGTACAATCTTATTTGTAGGCAGAAAAGGGCTATAAAGAAGGCTAATTTGGAAAATAGAGTTGCATAAGTGGAAAGTAGGTGTTTGAGACAATTTTAAAAAGGGGTATAGGGATTTATTAGACTATAATCAGAAAGATAAATATATTTTAATATTATAATATTATTGTGAACTTATACTTTGAAGGGTGAATGAACTCTTAAGCCTGAGATTAGAAAAGTGTTCCATTGTTCAAGGATTAGTGTGAGTTATTTTGTACAAGCTCTTCGTCATTTGGTATTAGAGACGAAGAATAGTTAGAGGTTAATATAAGGGGGGAAAAATTATAGCAAGGCAAATTCAACCTACATCAGATCAAAGAATGCAACAAAATATGGAAATTTTGGTCATTGAAATGAGGAATATGCAGGCTAGAATGGAAGCTATGGAGATATCTTAAAGAAGAAGGGTCATAGCTGAAGATCATAGTGAAAAAGAAGAGGAATATAATAGATCATAAGAGAAATAAGAAAGATAAGATATAGTGAAGGAAAGATTAATAAAATCCATGATGAAGATGGGTTCAAAACCAAAGCTAGATGTGCCAATGTACAAAGGCAATCTTAATGTGGATGAGTTGGTGGATTGGATAGCAGCCATGGATAATTTTTTAGAGTTAGGTGGATGACACAAATAAATTTAATTTTATAGTCACAATATTTATAGGACATGCTTCTTTGTGGTGGGATGGAATCCAAGAAGAGAGGAGAAGATGTAAGACAAAGATCCAATCATGGGATAAAATGGTGATGAAGTTGAAGGAAAAGTTCATGCCCAAAGACTACCATACACATTTGTTTATGAGATTATAAAATCTTAGACAAAAGGAGAATTTAGTAAAGGAATATATAGAAGAGTTTCATAGATTGACCTTCAGAATAAGACATTTAGAAGAAGATGATGAGAAGGTAGCAAGGTACCTGAATTGTCTCAAGTTTTCCATACAAGATGAGATCAGCATATTGACTTTGAAAATAGTTGAAGAAACATTCTAAAAAGCCTTTAAATCTAAAGATAAATTGACAAGAATTCATACACAATAAGTAAGAGGAAGAGGTAAACAAGTGAGAGGAAGCAGATAGTATGAGAGCAAGAATGCATATAAGGAGAGTGAAATTAGTGGATAAAGACCTAAAACATAGCCAAGAGGTGCTTATAGAGGTAGGATGCCATATTAAAAAGGTGGAGATACATATAGAGGAAGAGGGACTAGTGAATTCATATGAAAATGCTTCAAATGCAATAAATATGTAGGCCATAAGTATTGGGAGTGTCCAGAGGAGAAGAAAGAAGTTATAGAAATGAGTGTATAAATCAAGTGGTGTAGCCTATAAAGGAAGGAAGTGTTGGATTAGTTTCACATATAGAGGCACCTGAGGAAGGAGAGTCACTCTTGATGAGGAGGACATTTTTGAAGCAACCAAAGGAGAAAGAACCTGATCAATAGAAAACACTCTTCAGAATAACATGTAAGTCCCATGATAAATGTTGTAATATGATAATAGACTAAGGAATCATAGATAACTTGGTTTCAAATGAAATGGTAAGCAAACTTCACCTTAAAATATTACCTCATCCTATGCCTTAAAAAGTTTCTTGGATTTAGAAGGGATATCATGTACTTGTTAAAAAATGGTGATTAGTATATTTTTCGATTGGTATCTATAGGGATCAAGTCATGTGTGATATCATCCCCATGTATCTTTGTCATGTACTTTTAAGAAGGCTTTGGTATTTTGACAGGTCAACTAGTCATGATGGGGTGAAGAACACATATTATTTGGATAATAAGGGAGTCAAGAATACATTATTACCTTTAAATAATGATGTCAAAGTTGTTGGTATCTATTCTAATGTGTTAGTTACAGGTTACAAGGAGTTGGTGGAGAAGTAGGATGAAGATGTGAATATAGATGAACAACCCAAGGAGATTGAGGTAGCCCAAGATGAGGAATATGAACCTTTGTCATGTAAGATTTTTTCAATAAAATATGTGAATGAGTTATTTGAAAGTCTATCTTATCACTTATTAAATATTTCTAGTTGTGAATTTATAGAAGATATGATAGGCAAGCTCACATGCATGAGAGAAAGTCTTGAAAAGGAAAGAGATGAAAAAGGGATGGAAGATGTACAACAAGTCCAAGAATGATAGATAAGTGAAGGAAATAACATTAGGGTGTTGAGTCAAGATAATGATAATGTGAAAGAGAACATGTAGTCCTTGTGTATGTAGGGGGTATATGGTAGTTATGAATATGATATACAACATCAAACCAAACACTTATGTAAGTAGATGACATGCAAGGACTCAAGAGTTAATACATATGATGTGGAGTGTCCCAAAGAATAAAAATGGGTGAAGAATAGAGAAGATAAATTTGTATTAGTAGTGTCTTATGTAATTAATGTTGTGATGGATCAGTTTGAAGGAGTGGAATCATGGTATGCACATCCAAAGTAAGCAACAAAAGATAATAACTATGATTTCCTTAAAAACAATGTTGCATGTGTAGGTACACCATTGAAGAAGAACTAGAGGAGGCTTAATTTTTGGGTATAGGAACATGTTAACCTCTATGAGATTTAAGTAGTGGTAGAAACCTTCTACAAGGAAGTACAATGCAACTAAAGAGGATCATATACCAAGTTGACACCTATGGCAAAAAAAAATTAGCTTGGTAGTCTGATGCAGAGGCATCCAATATGGAACCCAAAATGAACTAAATTTTTTCTTGAGTTTGTATTTTATATGTTTCATAGGTTATTTAGGTCCTAATTATGTCATAGGTGTGATATAGGTTAGCAAAAGTTGCATAAAATTTGAATTATGGATTTTTCTTCCAAAATGCCACTATTATAAAATTTTAATTTTTAAACCTTGTGGAAGGATTTACGTGCATTGTATGAATTTGGAAATGTGTATGAACATGTAAAATGGGTATTAAGACTATTTAAATGTCCTAAAATATCTTATTTAGTCTATAGGCATGGTCATATATTGATCATATTGGAAAAACATGAAAAAGGGCAATGTAATTCAATGACCCCAACTTGGGAATGATCAAAGATTCAGTTATCCTTCTTGGAGTAGTTTATTAGAGTAAATTTTTGATGTTGTCTTAGTGAAATAAATTTGAATTTGATATATTATGGATGTGGATTAAATAAATTTTTATGAATTTGAGGACTATGTTAATGAAAGTCTTAGTACATTATAATGGTTGTAACTGAGCATTTTGCTTGTTTGAATCTACGATATGGTAAGTGAATAATTGTTTGATTATTTTAAATGTTTTATAATAAATTATATTCTCTTTTTTTAGATAATAAACTCAAAATTTAAGTGGAGGAAGATACTTTGTAGAGATGACCAGGTCTGATAACAGGGTTTGTGTTTATATAATTTTATTCAATCAATGGACTAAACATTTGATCCTTTTTGGTATAGAATTATATGGAGAGTTATAAGTAAGACACAAGTGATAATAGGGAGAGTGAAATTATTTCAATATATAACTATTAAAATATTTAACTTTCTCCATTGTAGTGATAACCTTGTCCATTACTAACCATCTATCTGTAATATATAATTCTATAGATTGGGAATATTTGATCTTGAATCTTGTTTTCATTAAAATGTGAAAGAGAAGGGTTTAAAACATCAATATAAGGTGGAAATAATCTAATTTTAAATTTTTAATACCATTGGTGTAGAAGTAATATTGAAACCCTGCTTAACCCCTATTCCTTGTGAATAGAATACAATATGCAAGATTGAGTTTTTTGAGTTTGAAAAGGTTTTATGGGTTATTGGAGTTTGCTATCTAAATTAAAAAATTGAATTAAGCCTATAAAAAAAATTTAAAACCTTTATTTTTGTTTTAAACTATTTATTGACCAAGATATGGAATTTAAACCACCCTTAGTTTTTTCAATCATCCTAAACCCTAAAAACTAGGGTTTTGTCTTTTGTGAGAAAAGTAACCCTTGAAAAATCTCCAAAATTTGTGATCTTACATTTTTTTGAGTTCCCTAAATTTATAAAATAATTTAAATACTGTAATACCTCTATAGTACGGATTTATAGCTAGAGGAGTTGAGAAAGGGCTAAAAGAGGCTTAATTTGAAAGGCTACAAGAAGGAAAGTGGACTTAGAGAGTGAGATAGACCCTCAAATTTGGTATACATGTGTTTTATAATATTAAAAAGGTGAAAATAAGTTTTAAAATTCATACCTATTTTTAATTTTCCATAAAATATTATTTGCAAGCAGAAAAGGGCTATAAAGAAGGCTAATTTGGAAAGCAAAGTTACATAAGTGGAAAGTAGGTGTTTGAGATTGTTTAAAAAAGGGGTATAGGGATTTATTTAAGACTCTCATAAGAAATATAAATATATTTTAATCTTATAATAGTATTTTTAACTTATAATTTGCATGGTGAATTAACTCTTAAGCCTAAGATTAGAAAAGTGTTCCATTGTTCAAGGACTAGTGTCAGTTATTTTGTACAAGCTCTGCATCACTTTCTCATACCTTAGATCTCTGTGTGATGAAGTGGTTTTATTTTACCCTTGATTTTAATATTTTATCAAACAATTGGATTAAATTTTAGGTTTAATTATGGTTTCTTTAAAGCATATTAAAACTAGGGAGGCTCAGACATTGCTCTGTGAGTATCCGGGTATCCATAGACTCGACAAAGATAAATTTGATTCCCATTTATCCTAATTTTATAAAATTTAATGATGTGTGATGCATGATACATTGACCTTATTTCATCATGTGAGTCTTTTATCACCTTTATGTTTTCTTTGGGTTTACTGATCATGCTTTTGGATGCATTGATCCTTTTTTTAGAATACAAATGAAATGAGGATGGGAACCACCATGAGCTTGTGTATGTATGAGAAAAATAACTCAATTCAATAGAATTTCCCTACTATTTACATTTGTTTCAATGGTTATTACCTAAAATAAGTATTAACATGGAAAGTGTGTTTGATCCAAGGAAATGAGAAATCTTTCTAAATTTTTATAGAGTAATGAGAGCATCTTTTACATACCTGATAGAATCATTCAATTGTGTTATAATCATAGTTCACTTTTAATTGAATATATGGATTTTAAAAACCTTAAAAACATAGGTGTAAAAATTTTAAACAAAATAGTTGTGTATTCTATTTATGCTCTTCTCACACTCATTTTCCCCTTTGGAATTATGAAAACTCAAGCATACGTGAGAAACATAGTGGACTATATATTATCTTGGTTATATCATAATAATTTGATCAAAATGTCATGACACAAAAGACATCTATTATAAAAAATAGGGAATTAAACTAAGGAGACCAGAATGTTGAAAGCAAGAAAGACTAATCTAGAAAGCATGAGGCTACCCTAATGAAAGTAAATGACAAAAATCAAGGAACCTAATAATGAAATTAGTAAGTATAATCTAATCCTACCTCTATTAAAACAATTATTATTACTCAGGGACATCTCTAGATGGTATAGACATGAATTAGTGCTTCAAAAAAATTCCATTGATTGGATATGTTAGTTCACTACCTTGGAGGTCCCTTAAATAGAAAGCATTGTTATTGAAGATATATGAAATTTGATAATAATAAATCTATAGGGGTGAAATTGTCATTCTATCATTTATTTTCATGGGATTTGTCCTATAGAAGCACCATATTAGATATTATTAATGCTTTAACCTTTGCTCTTCTATCAAACCATCTCTTAACTAAGTACTAATGCTTACTAAAGTTATGCAAGGCTTCCATCCTTGAATATTATATCTCTATTATGTCTATAAATAAATAATATATTTTATCTCTAAGTTCCATTTATTCCTACATGAATTGATACATTAGAAATTAGAGCATAATTGAAAATACTAGTTGTCATCCATATACTAGTAGGTAGGGTGAATCTTTGAGTTCTTGCTTGTATATTGTTTAATCTACCCATCATGCATATTTTAGTAGATGATGCCACTCTCTAGGTTTATCTACAACTAAATTTTTGATGGCATTAATTAAATTCTTATATATATGATTCAACCAATCCATTTCCCTATGGTAATGATTGGAAGATGACCTGATGATGATCTGGTTGTCATGGGCCCATTCAGTAAACTAAACTAATTAGAATACTAGCCCATTATCATAAACTAAGGAAATAGGGGTGCCAAACCTAGTTGTGATGTTTTCCTCAAGAAAATTTATTACATCATGTGTTATGGAAATTCTTTTTACCACTGCTTCAGTTCACCTAGTTTAGAAATTTATATCTATGAGTACAAAGTTATGGTTGATTGAAGAATTTGGGTTGATGACATCAATGAAATCCAAACCCCATTGAGTAAATGGTTTTCCTTAAATTACATGGTATAATGACATTATTACATTCACTTATATTTTTTCCAAGACTTAGAATTTATGGTATGATCTCACATGATTATGTGTATCCTTTAATACTATTAGCCAATAGTATCCCATTTTGAGAATCTTATGTGTGATGGTGTTTCTAGATAGATAAACACTACCTATATTTTGGTGTAAGTTTTTTAGAATTTCTTGAGCTTCTTCCTATGATACGCATCTCAGGTAGATGACATCATAGTTTCTTTTATAGAGAATCTATTTTACAATCATGTAGTGATAAACTTTAAGCCTCAAGTCTATCCTTTGTTCTCTATTGAGATTTGGGGGACAAGTACCTATGATTAAGTATTGACTGATATTATCATACTACTCTCCTATATATCCCTAGGTCTCAAGGACCTCCTCAATGGTGATGTGCGAGTCAAGCTCAGTCATAAGCTGAATGATGCCTTATCCTTTGATAATTTTAGCAAGCTTAATTTCTATGTCAAACTCATAAAAATTTACAATCCATTTGACTCTATGATATCCTAATAAATTTTGTCCCAAAGTGAGCTTGACAACATGATCCAACACAATAGTAATAATTTCATTCCTCAAAATGTAATGCCAAAATTTATTTACTACTTTAACAAGAGTAAAGATCTACTTATCTATCATGGATTACTTGAGCTCTACTTATTTTAAATTCATGATAATAAATTAAATAATATTCTCACTTTACTTCTTTTGGGTAAACACAACAATGATTGTGTGCTTTGAAATAAATGGATACAAGACAAAGTCTTTATTGAAGTCCAAGTTGATCAATATTGGGGCTTGAGATATGGCATCTTTGATGTCTTGGAAAGACTTTTTGGGATTTTAGTGTCCACTCCACCTTAGTGTCTTGTTTGATAATTAAATTCAAAGGCCTAATAATTTCTTCAAAACCAAAGATAATCTTCCTCATACAATTAATTTTTCTAAAGGACTTGAGCTCTTCCTTGCTATTTAGGATTTCATTCTTTGAAATTCCCTAAACTTTGTCTAGTTAAATGGTGATCCCATTTTTGGTGATCATGTGACCCAATAATTTACCCTAAATAACACCAAATATGCTCTTATTAGGGTTGATAAATATGTTAAACTTTTTGCATCTTTCAAATATTGACTGTAGATGGCTTATGTGATCAGTTCTATACTTTGAGAAGATAGTGAGGTCATCCATATAAATGATTATACATTTACCTATCAAACCTTAAAATGCATGATATATAGCCCACTAAGGGTATATCCTATATTAATTAGGCCAAAAATAATCCTCTTGTATACATACATACCCCATTTTGTGGTAAATGCAATCTTCATGCTATCTTTAGATTCTACCAACACCTGGTTATCACTTGAGAATCCATCTAAGAAGGACATCATTCCAGAGCCAATTACTACCTAGATCACTTCATCTAGAGAAGGCAGAGGGTATTTATCTTTCTCATAAGCCTTGTTAAGGCTCCTAAAATCAACTCATAATTTGATTTCCCCTGTATTTTTTTCTAACTAAAACCAAATTGGCAACCCAAGTTGAATGCCTAATAGGGAACACTATCTTAGCACTTAATAATTTCTACACTTCCTTCTAGATAAAGGGTTCCAATATGGGATTGATTAGCCTCTATCATTGCCTGAATTATTTATGGTTTGGCTTTAGTGGATGGCATGGGTGATAAATTTTGGGTTAAAAACCTTTAATTCTTTGCAAGTCTATGCAATTACATCCTTCTACTAGATGAGAGAATCTCTCACCTTTTGCTTTTCATATGGAGTGTAGCTAATACTAATGTTGAGATAGTGTGGAACCTCTCATCCCCTAAATTTTCTTTGTTAAACTCATATTAATTAACTTTGGGATGCTTTTACTATTGGGCTTAGGCATCTATATCAAATTCTCTCTCCAAGGAAATCATTCCTAGAGGAATAATATTTTCCTTGAGTTAAATGACTTATTCTTCTCCCAATTCCTTTTCACATAAACAATTGAATTCTTTATCATCAATGATTTGAGATTCAAATTGTCTTGAATTGGTTAAGAATTAGACAATTTATTAATCATCAGTAAAAACTTGGAAATTTTATACATTATCAAGAACATATGGGCAAGGTATGAGCTCTATAAAAAACCTTTACACTTTGGATTCCTGTAATGGTGCCAAATTGGTAACTGAAGTGACTAGTGAATCAATAGCTTGGTTTTGTTCTCTATGAGTAACCACTATTTTGAATGCCTCAAATGATTCAATGAAATATTAGGCCCTATGTTTTTACCTCTTAATATATGAAAACATTCATTGGTATTTATTTTTGACTTGATTAATTAATAGTTCTAAATATCCATGTATTATCAATTGCTTAACATTATCCTTGAGAGTGAACTATAGCCCCAAAATAAGTGCCTCATACTTTACTCTATTATTTATGCAAGGGAATTATAATATATATAACAGTAAGTACTTATTACCCCATAGATCAATAAATTCAACACCAAACCTTAATCAATGTTTATATTTGACACCATCATAATGGAGAGTCCATAATTGGGAAGGTCCATGAAGTTATTGGTCCTATATTTCACATTTTGTGGTGAAGTTGTAAATTTAAAGACTAGGAGATTTATAGCTAACCTCTTTATTCGTTGCATTGTATTTAATGATAGGATGTTTCATCCTAGGCTCCTAATCAATTCAAATTTTATTTGGAATTTTTCTCCATGGCAACCATATGTGGGATAAGTATATCACCACATATCCACTCAATGTTTTCAACCAATCCCTACTTAGCAGTAGTCCATATTCTTTTGGGATATCTAAAAAGTGTATATATATAGTCATTTTCATGCATGGCTCAAATGTAATCTAAATGTGTATATTATTCAACTCTCCAACCATCGGCACTATAGTCTTGTCTAATCATGAAACTATCCTCTTGGATGGGATTGGAGTTATTCCAAGCTTTTGAAAAATGGATGTTGGCATTAGAGTTTTTGAAGTTCCTAAATCAAATAAGTAATTTTGTATATTCTTACCAAATTATCTAATAGTTTTTAAAAAAATGGAGGAACCTTTGGTTTACTTTTGTATATGATGTTTGTATGAGTAAATTTTGGCTTGTCTACAATAGATTTCCTTATAATACATTTCCATTGGAGATCCTTATATTATATAATCTAGGTAACTCATAGAGGGTTATGTTTTCCTTTATATTCTTAATATATTCAATGATATTGTATCCTCTTTTACCTTGGGTTTTCAAATTTAGGGGTTTATCATTCCCTTTTGGAGGATATGGATTGTTATCCACCTTCAGAATTGGGGGGATAGTCATGTTATTTGGAGGAGTGGATGTGGGGAATTGCTTCTTGCTATTCAAATTGTAATTGTGTCTATGGAATTATTGGAAAGATTAGACCTCTTATAAATTTTCCTTTGGTTCATTGTAATTCTCTCTTAGGAATGGAAACTCATGAGTTTTAAATACCAATGCTACACTTGATGAACTAGAAGTATGAGGTGATTCTAGTGGATTATTCATTAAATATTACCTCTCCATTTATCTTTGAAAGATTCCAAATGATGCACAAAACTCAACATAGTTGATCTCACCATGCTATGATGTGTTATGAACCCTACACCAATTGGGGAAGGTTGTCTCTATTATGTTGATCTTTGATAGCCTATTATCTTGCTATTATTATGTATTAATTGCAAGATTGTTGAAAGGCATGTTATATCTTAGAAACCTAAAATTATGATTATTTTTATGTATTGTGGCATTTTCCATCTTCTTTTTCATGTTTATAAATTCATTACTCAACTTTTGAACCATCCTCTATATAAAATCCAATTCTACTTGGTAGAATCCACACCCTAGGCCACTACGGTATTGGCTAAGATTGAATGCTAAATTTGATGATGATTAGTCATCTATACATGATTATTTGAGAAGCCATGATTCTAATTTGGTGTTAAATATTTTAGAGGAGGCAATTCATATGGTTTATTGTGATTGTACATAGGAACATTATGATTCACATGAAGCATTGAATTTAAGGCTAGAAAATGAACATTGAGCCTAAGAACTCCTGGTACCTAAAGATTGAGATACCTATAAATGTTAATAGCCTATTCATAGGATAAATATAAAGTTTTAAAAATAGTAACCCTTCTTAAAAAAATTATGGTGATCACATCTAAAGCATTCTTGTACATTTCCAGTGCTAAAGCCTTTAATGGATTATATGTATTATTCACCCAAGTGTACATTTTATAGAACCTTGTGTTGAAAGCATGTATTGGTTCATTAAGCTCCCTCTACATATTGGTGAAGTGATGATATATAAGACTTGGGTTTTTAACCTTCTTGAATTGAGAAAGAAAAGTTATTTGATAACTTTACCATGAATTAATTGAACCCTCTTATAAATTGAGGTACTAATCATAAGCAACATCCTACAATGTGAATGAGAAAAGCCTACATGAAACATCTTCATTAATAACATTCATAAATCTCAAGGTAGCCTTAAAATAATTGATATGTTATTTCTCTTATTGGAGAGAAATAATGTAGGTACTTCTCTAAATTCTTTGGTAGATTATGTAGATCACCTAGAATGATAATAAAAGACCTGGTTAACTAGGGACAAGCTATAGATTGATTAAAATTTGATCAATTATTAATAGATAAAGTGTTATATTTTAGGTTATTATGGGGATGCATGGTTCAGATTTGGGTCTTTGGTAGGTTTATAATGGTGAAACCAAAACATTGGCTGGGGACCTAGACCTGGTTAGTCTCTAGTGTAACTCAAATGTGAAGGATAACCTCTTATAGGGATGGAAACATGGAGTGTACCTCCTTATAGCACCAAAAAATGGGATGTTTATGTGGTTTTTATGCACACCAATCCATGAATGAGGTATCCTCTAATGTTTTAGGATCTTTATGGAGGTAAACTCCACTTTGGGACATGAGTCACATGTATAGGTTAAAAAACCAGGTGGTGGAATAGTCGATTCAAGTATGCAAGTTATTATCCAGGTGTGTGGGTGAGTGAAACATAAAATAAATCAAAACCTATCTAAGTTAAATGGATGAAAACCTAAGATAAAATGGGTAGATAAAATAAATACCAAAAAGGGAAAGTAGAGTAGAAAATAAGGCTTTTTGATCACAAGAGGGATTACTTCCAAGCTGGTCTCATTCATGGACAAGTATATTGAAACTAATGTTTACCAATATTAGCTATAGATCACATGCATAAAAACACAATGATAGAGTCTAAGGGTAAATGATATAGTAGACTCCAAGATCTCAACTAAATATTTCCCCTCTTTATAGTAGTTATAACTCATCCTTATGATAGAAGATTATAGCTCAGATCAGAGAGGTAGCTAAGGTAGTTATTTTTCTTAACTATTTAGAACTTAATATATATAAATCCTGGGTTGTTAAAGGGATGATTATATAAATATTTTTAAATAAATACAATATATAGTTAATTTGATAAGTTCTTCCTAAAATAGTAAAGATGGTGAGAAAATATAATTATTTAGAGCATAATAGTTGTTTCTTTGATTCAAGAGGCTAGAACAAGCTTAGAGATCAACCATGCATCTTTCATTTTGTGATTGTAGATGATAACATGCTTCAGATAGTAATGCCCTTATGAGGAAAGTATTACCATGTGGCACTAATGTCCAATTATGACAATAGTGTCCTTCTTAGAAGATCTATATGAAACTATCAAAGATACTATGGGAGAGTTTAAAGGACTTGTAGGTGATTATGTGACTTATGGAAGTTCATCTATGTCACTATTTTTCATGAATATATTTCAAAACCCTAATAAACACCTTCACACATTAAATAAAAACTAAATCAAATGCAAAAGAAATGGAAAAAACTAGGTTATGGGATATTACAATCACATAGGATAGAAACCCTATTATCCTGGTTGCTACCTATATTAACCCCAATGTTAGTGTTCTCAGATCACATGTAGTTATCCCTTAGGGAACATGCATAACTAATGTGCATGGTATGATAAAATGAATTTCATTTAGGCCCTTTTTTGTTCAAGCATGTAAGTCTAGATGTGATATTTGAGTAATATGTGGTGTGTTGAGCTATACTATTGACTGATTTTATGTAATTATGTGCCAAAATAGTAAGTGATAAATGTAAAATGCATTGTGAGGATATTTGTATATAAGGAAATTTTATTTGAATGTAATACCTTATTCACTAGCTAACATGATGCAAAAGAGGGATAAAAACATAAGAGAAGGCTCAAGGGAGGATTAGGACCCAAAACATGAAATAAAATGACCATTAGACACTAGCATGAACATATGTACACTAGATAAAAATGGCACTACTATCTAGATAAGGGAACTAGTGATGTCCCAAAACAAAGTTAAGACATGGCATAATAGGCCAAGGGCCCTGGTGACTAGGAGGGGATGACTTAGAACCAATGGGAGTGTAATAAATAGGGGGAAAATGACATAAGAAATATCATAAGACCTAAAATGACCACACAAACAAGAGATACATTCATCACCAAGAAATTATTATGAAATAAAAAAAATATACATAATACTTGTGTTTTCTTGACCAAATTAGGGTGTATATACTATTTCTCACTCTTAGAAAACTATATTATAACATACACTTCTACACACTCTAGAGAAAAGAAACAGTCAACCTTATTACATAAAATTAACAATGTTTCCAATCATACAATAGCTATTGCAAATTTTAAATAATAATACATTACTAATTATAATAATAAATTATAATTAGCATTTTCACACTTTGAATTACTAGATCAACTAACAAGAAAATAAACATAATTAATAACATAGAGTAGGAACATAAAAAGCATTAACACCTTTCATCAATAGTCAATATCTCTTCTTGTATAGATAAACATTCCTCTCCATCTTTGAAATGAAATATTTAAAATTATAAATATATTTTGGGAGGGGTCACCTCATCCTCTAAATCCATAAAAATTACAAAATTACAAAATTACATGTTAGTAATCAGGATGAAAGTTTTAATTAGATGTGAACTCTACATATACAATTAAATATGGCCAAAACTGTGTCTTTAGAGTAAGACACATACTTAAAAAACCATGAAATGTGTTCATGTTTAAAGACTCTATAATTAATTATTACATGAATTCATGAAGTATAAATACTCTTTAGTTACATTCATTAATTTACATGTAAAAATAAATATAACATTAACTCAAAAAACTAAGGTTTATTCTTTGTTGGGGCTTGCATGGTTGGTAGAGTAGCAATTGAAGTAGTCGATGGAACTAGAGTAATAATGGGAGTTGAAATGGAAGATGGAGTTGAAATAAAATATCCTAGCATGACCTATTTCTTTGCCTCCAAATTTTGATAATGCTTGTATCTGACATCATGCTGAAATATAATTGCATCCATATTTAGGAGAGATGGCTTATTCACCCTAGTGACTTTTGTTAATATGAATCTATGCTCAGCCTTCATATTTATAAATTATACCAAGAAAATTTCCAATTTAGTAACCTTCTTTCTATCAAAACCAATTTCTTTCTCAATTTCCTCCAAAGTACACCCTTGAAGACTTTATTTAAAATTCATAGATGTTTATTGGAGTAATTTTTCAAAATTGGTCCTATCCATTAATTTCTTTGAAATGAACCCAAATTGAGACAACCTCAATTCTTCCAAAAAATTTAGAATCCATTTTTCATGCTCAGCCAACTTTGGGATCAAGGCTCATGAACTTTATACCTAATATTGAGATTTTTGTGTTTTGATAACCAGTAAATTGAGATCATTAGTTGCCTCAAGTGGTGACATTAGATCCAAATGGATGAAGGCCTTATTGGTAATGTATAATACAAGTAAATTCAATTTATTTATGTCCTATTTCAAATAATTAAACAATTTGGATGTCTCAACTAAATGGGGAGATAATTTCATTTTCATTAAATTAATGGTGTCCAAAATATTATATAGCCTAGGGGATGCATTTTGGACATCATCCTTAATCTCTTAGGGGGCATGCATGATTTTTTATTTCTTTTCACTTGATTTATATCTGTTGTAGATCTTGTATAACTTACTTGGTGCCTGCATGAAGTTCTGACGAAGCCTCTATGTGGGTTCCCAAATAAGTTAAAAAATCCTCATTATAAGGAGACTCTCCAATTCTCTAATTATTTCTCTTAGATAGGGAAAAAACATCATGCCTCTCTTCAAGGATCATCCCCATCATGATTTTAGCTTATAATTTCTTTTTTATAACCCTTTGTATAGTCCCTAATGACTTATCAAAAATTAAACTCATAATGGGTAGTTCTATGATCACCAAATTAGCATTTGAATAGCTTAGGATTTCAATTCTACCACCCAATATGGAATTACCAATTGTTTAAAGTCAATAGATTAGGTGTCTTGAGCAGAATATTTTGATAAAATATTCATAAAATATTTCCTTAGTTCCTCCACATGGAATGGGTTTGGTGAGGATGGAAAAATGATTTTTTTCTAATCTACATCATCAAACTAAAGCATGGGATGCAAAATATATATGGTTTTCCTACTAGCTCTTATGGATGTTAAAATGAAGTAGCCTGAGTGGTATGATAAGGTGGAATTGGTAGACCCAACTGAGTATAAGGGATATACATTTGTGTACTGGAAAGTGATCTCATAATTTTCTTAAAATGAACCTTCTTAGATCTAGGAACTTTTGAGAAATTTTGGGAAGGAGCAAAAGTATGACTTAGACTAGTTAAATCAATAGAAGTAGTTATAGGACCTAAAGAGATAATAGTAGAAATAGGGATAGAATAAATAATAGGATCAATATAAATAATAAAAATAAAAATAATCAAGGAAACAAAAGTATTTACAGGAATGGTAGAGACAATAGGACCCAAGTAAATAATTGGAACATGAGAGACAATAGGAACTGAGGAAATAATATGAGCAATAGAATATTAAGTAGTAATGGCATCACCTAATTTCTAAGTCTCCATTGGTGTATTTCCTTTGAATCTTTGGAATCTTATGATCTCATCCATTTGTAATTCCTCTTCATCATCCTTAGGGTTATCAACCATAGAAATT
Organism: Torreya grandis; assembly: GCA_037957365.1. Classification (NCBI taxonomy): domain Eukaryota; kingdom Viridiplantae; phylum Streptophyta; class Pinopsida; order Cupressales; family Taxaceae; genus Torreya; species Torreya grandis. The sequence goes on along the minus strand of JARHVA010011365.1, from coordinate 29,199 downwards.
TGTCCACCTTGTACTATCATCTCTACCTACACTAAGGTCTCTCTTTGGTTTATAGTTTCTCCTTGGGATAATGTCCTAATCACTAAAATTATAGAAACCATAGAGGATATTAATTTTATCTTGTAATGAATCACTACCTTCTCAACCAAGGTATTAGCCTACTATGTACTAGAATATGAAATGTTCACACTTGGGGTGATAAGAACCAAAATTATATTATGAAGTCTTGAATATTTAGAGTTGGAAGAGTCAATGTTAATAAGCTTTGTCAATCCTCTTAAATAACTTGTAACAATAGGTGCTTCCTTCACACCTTGCTCTTGCTTTATAATTGTTATCAAACTGGGTGGAGGTGCTTGGGATGACTCTCCTTATAGTTGAGCAAGCTAGGAAGGACATAAGGACAAATAATATTTTGAAGCCCATCCACCTATAGGTGGAAGTATGGTGTGTGCCTCTTGGATTATGAGGGAGGGATCCCATTATATTACCCTAAAGATATCCTCTATTAGTCCAATCATATTTTCCCTAGATATGACCTCAACTTCATTTTTTTTATTTAATAAAATAAAATCATGTTCATATGGCTCATGGTGGTAAGGGATGCCTAGGCTTATGATATGATTTTGAATGTGGCCATGGGTATCCAAATTCCTATACTACAAGGATGATAATGAATATGATTCCATAATTTTCTTGACCTTTTTAAAGTGCTTCTTATGTGTATAACACATTTGACCTATCATTATAAAAGATCCATGAAAAAGGATCTTGTGTTTCATCTTCACATATTCATCAATACTCCACTAGAGTTGGTATGATATTTATTATTAAACCAATTTTTCTAGGATGTACTTGGGTAGGGATAAAGGTGCAACCTTAGTTCCCATAAGCATGATTAATTTTATGATCTGGGTGTAACTAGTAGTCCCCCTTTGGACATAATGTTTTTTTGATGTTCTTAGAGACTCAAGACAAGGTTTATTCATGGATAAACTTTTATACTTGAGGATAGACTTTCTCAATAATCCAAATAGTGTTACTCATATATGAGTAGTTACACATGAAATAATAGAAGTCACATACCCTATTTTTGATATAGTTCGGGGTCAAGATCCAAAGTGATCTATTATGAACATAAATAGTTACCATAACCATGTCTAATAGGTAAGATGTCATGAAAAAATGGCCACAAATTGGTCTCTTATCTTTTTAGAACATTTTATATTATATTTTGGCACTAATAATCTCTCTCATTGCAAAGGTCAGCTCTGAGGTCATTAATAAATCATGTAGTGTCACCCATTCTAGCCAAAGGTAGTGAATGCTTATGTACCCATATAATATTTTTAATAGGGCCATCCCAATAAAAACTCCTATCCTAAATTTAGTAATTGGTATGGGAGTTGTGGCCTTGAGGGTCTCCTTCTCCCTTGAGATATTCTATTTATTCAATGCACTCTTGATACTACCAATATTATTTCATAATGCAATCATGTGTCCATAATACATGGAATCTATGATGGGGACCCATACATATATCTATAATGCATCCATTGAAATATAGGCCACATATATTTTATGATTGATATGGTGTAATAAGTCATTAGACACCTTTCCTATGAAGAAAAAGTCCTGTAGTAGGTCAATGTATGACATCACCTTGAGCTTGGATATTGTAAAATGTAATTATTGGAATTTTAATGATAGAAAATCAATTATTATCTAATTATGCTTAGTTATCAATCCTTCTTCACTTTCATGGGTCTCAATGTTTTCCACCACATCCCATAGAGTTGTATAATTGTCATATCTATCATCAAATACCGATGTGTCAAAGATTGTGTCCATGTACTCTATATAATCATTAATGGATAATTTTAATGGTGTTGTAACTCTCATAAATACCTTGGATGATGAATCCATTTATTATATGGTTTACTAACATATTTCTCATGATAATTCAATTGGTTGATCATTTACTGGAAGTAGCTCACAAGTAAATGCAAATAACTATGGATTAATTATTTGTGGGATGCAAATTCACATGATATATTTGGTATTAAATAGGCACAATGTCTCTTTAGAATTTGATCATATAGATTCAAGTATGGGGAATTTAATTCCAATTCATTTGTCATTCATGTTCAATAACTTCTACTCTTGATTTTCTCTTTTAATTCTAATTCAATAATATACTTTGGTAGGTATGTAACATAGATCATTGATACATTCAAAATGATTCCATGTTGTTATCCTTGGACAAATGTCACCTTATCACTAATTTTGTGCAAGACTAGTTATGCCATGTAACATACACTTGTAAGTTAGGTGTCAAATTTTTTTATCAAAACTAATTTAGTCAAATCTTGTTATGCTTCAAATGTGAAAAATGTGAAGACTCATGGCTTTCCCATATCATAAATTTTGTTAAAACCATTATTTTCCATTTTTTATGAAGCATGAAGACAAAATTATTGAAGACAAAACATGTGAAGATATGCAAACCAATCTAAGTGATGCAGAAACCTAAAATGACAAAAAATCATGAAGCCACAAAAGTTTTGAGATGTTAAGTCATGACAAAAAAAGTCACAATGAATTTTTTTTTAAAAAAGTCACAATGAATTTTTTTTTATAAGAACAAAATCCATGACAACTAAAATTTCTAATAAACAAATTGTTTGACATGTAAAATACCTCAAAGTGCCAAATCATGCAATATAGATGTGAAAACCAAAAGTTATGATAAACAAAAGTTTTTAAGTACAAAAGGTGTCAAGACTTTTGGTTTTCACTTAGGATTTTCAAGTTATGAACTTTTTGCAAATTCAAAAAACCCACATATTCATAAAACTCCCAAAATACATTAATATGTTAGTCTAAATAAATCACATAGTGAAAAATTGGATAATAGAGAAGATGTAGGTTACATTTACACAAAATAATACACTCAACAAAAAGTATCAATACGAGAAAAAATAACTTTGAAACCTTAAATCTTGATAAGTACACATATGAATGTGAATGTAAAGGATGTTTTAAATTAGAACTCGGCCTTTCAGACTGTAATGGGTCTCTATTCAATTTTTTTTGAGATTGGGGGTGTGTTGAGTACAATAGCTTTCTCTGACATTAATGATAGGTATCATAAAAACCCCTATGAGTATCATGTAGCCCAATTTCCACTCACCAATCCATCCCCTTCACCTTCATACATCACTAATCCTTTTCCCCCCATATCTAATCACTCCATCATAGTCTTTAATAGGAATTGATAGAAACACACATCATTAGATTCCCCTCAAAATGACATATCTTGTGTCGAATCTATAAGGATCTAATATAATATTCAATAAATAAAGCATAATAATAAAGTAAACTTTGATCTAGAAATAAGTCAAATTCAAAATATCTCAAATATTATGCCAAATCAAAAATCATAATCCCCTATTGAAAACCTCTTCAAGGTGCAAAGGGGATCATCAAAGTCAAATTCCTCTAGTGAGACCTTGTTTAAGGAACTAAGGGTAGTCATAGTAAAAAATTAATGAATCAATAAATAAATTAATTAATTCCATAAGTAATATCAATAAGGCCAAGAATATTCCAAGTATTTGTATCAAAGAGTAGAAAAGTTAAAAAGTCTTGGATCCCTTAAAATTTCTTGTCTTATAGGATAAAACACAAATGATACATCCATTATCCCTAATGGTTTGTGTGAATATCAATCCCAATTCATAGTATCATGATAGTTACACCTCTCATCATGATCATGCCATCCATCCAAGTCTTATAAACCACCAACAAATCCCATTCATACCATACATTAGCTTCCTGGGCAACATTGTATCTCGTAGGGGCTATGAAGACACTTGGTTTAGATGTATGGAGGAATCAAAATCAAGAGTCAAGAAAGGTCATCATAGTTCTCTAGGATGAGATTTTCTTGTAGATTAATTTCATAATCATTAAACATCTCTCATGTTCCCAACATGAATAAATGACTTAAATGTCCCAATTCTTGTATATTATTGTACATAGTCTTATTCCTAAAAAAAGTCAAAATATGAAAAAGTGGAAAAAATAATAATAATGGAAAACAATTATTCATCAAATGGTGAAAAATAGTTTTATAGTACCTTTTTCAAAAACCATAATGAAAACTAATTTTTGACGTCATGGTAAAATAACTTGTTGTACGCAGGTACCTCAACACTTGGGAGAAAAATCCATTTCATCCCTACATTCATATCTTAACATCCCTATATGTGTCACATTCCTAAACTTATAACCATTCATATCTATATTTCTTGTCAAACCACTATCCGTACCTATCCTAGGCATCATGTTCCATCCTTTTCCCATCCTATTGCATCCATTATTTTCTTCCTATCTTGACCTTGATAAGGGAGTGGAATATGTCCTGAGACATGTTTTTGAAACATATTTACATATCCTCTAAGTGACACTTTGATGAAAAGACATTTGTTTCCCTTATGATGTGGTCCACAAAGATCCTTAGGCCATTCCTCATTTCCTCATAACTACTTTAAGAATTACCTAAATATTTTATTCATTCCATCCATCGCCATCCCTTATCCTAGTTGCTAGGCTTGGTTTTCCCTTTGTTAGTATCCCATTGTTTATACATATATATTCCAAAAATTCCTAAAAATTAAAATAGCCCAAAAATATTAAAAAATCATAAAATCTAGGAAATCAAAACATATCATAATCATGTTATCCTATGTCCTATGAAAAATCCATATCCCTATCTAAAATCTAGATCCTAGTCCAAATTTACATCATAACCATCACTTTGTCATTAAATTCTCATTCCCACCTCATCAAAATTAGTCCAAATCATTTCTATCACTCATCACAATCTTATAAGCTTTATCCATGGCTAAATAATAGCCACTCCTTTTACATAAGTCAATGCTACTATCAGATCACATGATTAACCCTATCATTGTCAACCCATTTGACTTGAGAAAATGTTGTCTAATTAGATAATTGTGCTAGTCTTATCAATTCAAACTTTGGTCAATCATGACTTAGTCAAATCACATCTTTGCTAAATTAAACACCTAGCACCCATAAAATTACTAACTTTAACCTCCCCATATAATTCAAAACAAGTCAAACTTAGGGTTATATTACCCCAACCCATCTTAAACAAACTAACTCCTATACTTAAGTCAAATTTTCTCAAGAATAAATTGTTTAAATATCATTACCCATCACATTTCAAGTCAAAACTTTGAATAATGAAAGATTATTAGTCCTGATCCAAAAAATAATTGTAATTATCCATCATATTTATCTGTATGGATTATATCATTATCACTTTAAGTCTTAACCTGACCACTCATCCCATAGGCCTTTCATCAGGACAAAAAATGAGACACTGATCACATAACAACTATACATGTAGATACTTGTGTGTTATTTGATGATGTTTATTTTTTTTAATGTCTTTTATCATATACATATCTATGTCTACTCATCTATGTTAGTCTAATTTTATGAACATGTTCTTTACGTGTCTTTGATTAAGCATTTTATGAATATCTTTATGCATATTTCTTCTTCTCATTATGCCTTTTATCATATTTGTACAAGAACATAAGGAAAACATGTCATCTTAGTTCTTTATACTAATGGATCATTACACCACATTTTAATTATACACTTTGTTTTTTATCCTCATATATTTTGTGTTTGTCCAACATACACTTTGATAAAATGTCATCATGGTCGTAAACATATCATGGTGTATATTGCCTATTACTACATTAAAAATGATTGCTTGGACTATGATGATAAATGACTTATTGTAGTAATGAATAATAGATGGATGATTGAAGAAAATAGACATTTATATCCTATCATCAATCACCTATCTAATTGTCTAATCCAATCATGTCAACAACATCTAAAATCTAATATCCAATGATTTATCCAACACATTGATCATTTATCTCATTATCAAATAAATTATCAATAAAATCATCAAATCAAACATATACATCAAATAATCTATTTAACAACTAACATTTCTAATAAATCCATCATCATTACCTCTAGTCTATCCTATCCTCTCTCATCATCCTTTCCTTTTAGGGAAAACTAGATCAATGTGAGGTCTTATAAGATTATGTAGGAAACACTTAGTTATATGGAGTGTTTGAGGTCTACTCAGCCACAATCATGCCATTTTCTATGATTATCCATTATATTCACTATCTCATCTTTCATAATCATTCACACTCATATCAATATGGTTGACTATATAATCATCTATCCAACCCAATTCATATTATCAAATCCTTCACCATCATGATCCATCATCATAAATTCATGCATTAGTCAAATTATTGAGCTAAAATATCAATCATTATTCCATCTAATCAATTCTCATAGCTCTCTCTAGTATGCATCCTTGCCTAGGATATATGTCCAAAGCTTGTGACATCATTCAGTTAATCAATCCAAGCTTGTAGTTCTTCTTGACATATGTACTTACCTAGGATACATCTAAAGATCATAAATTTACTTGTATACTCAAATTTTATGGCTTCCCCTTTCATATTTCATTGATTGGGGCACATCCAAGTCCATAAACTTATCATCTCTCACTCCCTTTCATGTGTCTATATAAGGGGCATCGTTAGTATCATCAATATTGTAGATCATTGATTGGAAACCTTATGATAGGTTTTAACCCATTAGTAGTGAAGAATCAAAGATTAAGTGTACATAAACATGATTTAGTTAATCACAATCATTCTTTAATTTAATATGAGAGTATATATATATAAGTGTTACTTTATAACTTCTCTCCTTAACTATAGGTTAGTTCCCTCAAATCTCTCTCTCCCTTATCTAGGAAGGTCATTCTAACAACCTATAAACTCTCCTAAAATATCTATGTGATTTGTTTTACCAAATAACCTACATTAATTTACTAACATTAATATGTTCACAATAAATATTTCTAACATTACCCTTATTATTGTGAACGTGGGAGAAAATAGACCTACCTCTCCATAATTTTAACTTAACAGATGTTGGGATTGTCTAATAATGTGTCAATTACATAAATGAGAGAGGAAATTATTGCATTACATAGTGGCATCCTTGATTTACATGATCATGCATTATTGGATTGATGATTGGCTCAACAAACTTATTTACTGTGATGACAAGATAATTTATAATAATTTATTTAGAATAAATGACAGACTATAAAAAATAAAGTAATTAAATATTAATTTATTTTTTAGCCTAAAAAAATAAAAAACTTTATAACTTAAACACACATAATACTTAATATCTAAATATTGAAAAAATTATAAACTATGCTTAATTAAAAAAACATACCATGTAATATTAAACTAACAAATAAACATAAAACTTAAAACAACTTAAAAACATAATTAAAAAACTAAACAAAAATTAAAAACTTTAAAATAATTACCAAAAAGACTAAAACCATTCATTAATGAACAAAAAATTTCAATTTAAGCTTGATTTAATAATTTAGACTTGAAAATACAAATTTGATATTGTGTAACTTGTTGTTTCAATTTTAATTTGATTAGCAATAATTATTTTTGGAGAGGTGTTATCAAACTAAATAAAAAATGAAACAAAAAATATATTTTTTACAAATATTTTTGGATCATAATTATTAAATTGATTTCAATAATGTTAAAAATTATCATTAATTAAATGTGCATTTGAACTCTAAGATTGGATTTGATTTCAATGTAGGGGATCAATTTTATAGGGGATAAACAAATTAATTGCAATAGAAAACATTAAAATATTTATTAGTGGCTCTGAATTTTTCTAAACCGTTGGATTTTAATAGAATGTAAAGAAAAATATTATTTACCTAATGATATAACCATGTCTAACACAAATAAATTTAGAGCATTAAATATTTTAATATCATCACATGACACAATGCCAAGGCACACACTATCCACTGCTTTTTGCCCATGAAAACTAGCTTCAAAGGCATTCTTAGCTATGTTGTTCTCCATAAATTAGTTTTAAACCTAAAAAATAACAAAATACGGAAAACTAAGAAAATGATTTATAGTCTTATACATGAAAATACAACATAATAATATTTTAGAAACTTTCCCCTGACATTGTGAACAAATAAGCATCCTTTAAAAAATAATGTTAATAGTATAAATTGTAGTTAGAAAAAACATAACACTGATGCCCTTTACCTTCAAATCTTCTACGTTAATAAATCTTGGAACTTATTTCAAACTACAATAGAAATAAAATATTTCTTTGAGAAAATGAAATATTTATCACTAATTGTAGCCATTATCGAGTCCTATATTTATCAGTACATGGATTTAGATAGATTTTTTAAAGATGAATTCCTAAATTATATAGACATATACAAATACCACTAGGATATTAAATTTAATCCTAATGTTTCTTGTAACCCACACCCCTTAGTAATTCTTTTCTACTTAAATAGATAAAAATAAACTTATAGAAATTCCAAAAGAGCTTAGGCAAATTTGGGAAATATAATATCCAAAATAAAGTTTGAAGTATAACTTGTAGGTAGGAGTGAAGGCACAAGGGACACTGAAGATAATAACCTTATTTCCTACAACTAGAGAGTGAATAGACACTTGTTAAAGGTTGTATTTTACATCAAATAGCCAAGTATTCCATTTGGAATGTTAGCAACAATTTTAATGGGAGCCATTCTAAACATTGAATGGGATTGGATATATTGACCTTCAAAGGCATAATGAAATTCCTGTAATTCTTTGAATTCACTGAATTTGTTCCAAACCATTTCAGTAGTGGTGCCATATATCCATTTTAAATCATTTGATGATTCAAGATGATTTCGTTACAAGATTTAATTGATGTAGTTGTTGAGTAATAACTAGGGAGAGGTAAATGATAACTATGGCATTTGGAAATGACACCTAACTTATTCCACCATAAAGGAGAATGAATGAGATTATAGGCATGCACCTATGTTTCATTTAAATTCTTGAAGTAGTGATGGAAATATTGGTTGGTATAGGTCTAATAAATGTGCACTTATCATAAATTTTTTAAGGAATTATTTTAAAGTGAAAGCAACCAAGATAAATAATAATAAATTCATTCTTCCCAATGTAAGCATTCAAAATATTTATTT
>JARHVA010011365.1:0-15000 GCA_037957365.1 Torreya grandis | reverse complement strand
TCAAAGAAGTCTTCTTGACTCTTTTGTTCCCGCTCATTGATTCCAGTTTGAATTTCCTTCTCCATATTTTGAATATCATCCTGGACAAAAATTTCCTTTTCATTCTTAGAAGTTGGGTCCTCACCAGGATCTTCCTGAACAAAATCATCCTTCGACACTTTCTATTTTTCCTCCGTCTCCTCTGTTCTAATAGCAGAATCCTCCTCTGTATTAACTTTTTCTTTTTCAATTTCCTCAGATCCTTCTTCATCATTACAAGAGTTGGTGTCCCAGCTCTCAGTTCCATCTTCCTCCTCTGGTTTTTCCTCCTCAGTTTCTTCAATTCTCTCTCGACCCCTTTCTTCTTCTACATTCTGTTTATTAGGACTAGGGGTCTTGATTTTGCCTCTCCTACTTACATTTTCATTCTTTTTATTTCCTAGCAACTTATTTTTCCCCTGTTTTGGATACTTAACTAGTGCCCTATTCTTGCAATAGCCTTCAATAAGCAGGATAAGGCCTTCGTGAAGAATAGGGCGCAAATCCTTTTTCCTATCCAAGTCTTGAGTTAAGTTAATCTAACATTCAAATTATCAAGTGAAATATTTTTTTTCAAATTGGGGCACATCATTAAATTTGGAGGTAAATTTGTTATAATATTGAGATACATTTGGATTTGTTTTAATTGTTTTTTTAATCTAATTTACTTACTTTGACTAATCAGAGTATTTAGGTGAATTTGGATCGATTTTTAGTAATTTGGCATGTTGAAATTATCATTTTTCATTTGAATCTTGATTCTAAATTTTACCTAATACACTCCTTATTTAAATAGTGTATTAATGGCAAAAATTAATAATAAAATTAAATTATTAAATGATAACCTAAATTATTTAAATGTGCCTTCACAATAAATTCTCTCTTTAATGTATGATATGGGTGTTTTATAAGATAAAGTATGTCTACTCACACTGGAAAGTAAGGCCTATCATTCTTGGGTTGATTTTGATGCTATCAATGGTAAATCTATCCCACATAAAAAAATAAATCACAATTACCACATGATTTAAAAATACCCACATTTTCTAAGTTTAATGGAAATGGGGATCCTTAATTGTATCTCAAATCTTGTAGGAAAGTTATGAATGGATGTAATAGTTGTTTCACATTATTACCATTATTTCTGATGAGCCTAGAGGATGAAGCATTAAATTGGTTTCATCATTCACTCCCTAGTGGATCATTACATACATATGTTTATTTATAAGAGGTATTCCTTATGAATTTTATTTAGAGTAAAGGACTCAGAGTTACATATGAGCAATCACCATCATTACATCAGGGCAAATTAGAGCTAGTTTATGATTATATCTTACATTTTAAGGCATGCATGCAATAATTAATCTATTAACTAGAATAATTAGATACATAATATATATTATATATGTATCATCTTCCCTATTATGTAACAATTATTTTATCCCACATCTAATTCATTTCAACATCTTTTCTATGTAGCTATTTAATTAGAAAAGAAATCAGGATTTGTTGAAATTAATACAAAGGCAAATTTTGATATTGAGTTGTTACCATCAGAGTCATCCAATTTTTTTCAAACACTTAATCAAACTCTTCAAAAGGTTAATATAAAACATAAAAAACAAGTTGAAGTACTCAATAAAGATAAATAATCAATTTATAAATCAACTCCTATAGTGACTAGAGCACAATAAACTAAGCAAGAGACTATACAATTTGATTGATTCAGAGATAGGCCTCATGACATTATCTCAACACTATTGGATAGGAAGATGATTAAACTTAATCCCAATCATTATCATCCACCATATCACTTCAACAAAATTTGAAACAAACCTTATTTTAACTATCATCATATCAATGGTCATTGGGATAATGATTATTCTACATTAAGAGATTGAATTGAGCAGTATGTTGACATAGGTATTACCATAATTGTGAAGGATAAATTTAGACCTCCTTATCCTCATTATCATACATCCTATTCTACCATGACTAAGTTATCCTAGGACATTCCTCTTGAAGAACCAATGGTTACTCATCATGTGACTAGAAATATTTCTAGAGCACCTTGTTATGATAGATTAGTAATACCATAAAGATAAACAAAATTAAAATAGTATTATGACAAAAATAAATTGTGATCAATAAAAAGTGATAGTGATACATATGATAAATATTTTTTCAACATATACTACACAAACTCCTATTGTAGTTATCCACAAGGCAATGCCACAATCAGAGTACAATTATTTAGTTATATAACATGATCAATATGGTTCATAGTTTATATTACCTTTAGGGTGGAAAAATGACTATTTTAGGTTCAAATAATTCCTACATCATTCTCAGATAGATATCATGTAGCTACACTACTAACATTATAACATAAAAAATTTAAATTCAAAACATATATCTAAAAGTCTACAATGTTATATCAGTGCAATCATCACATATTCTAATATACCAAAATGCCTCATGCCCATATATATCAAAACATATATATAATGTGATAATAAATACATCACTTTATGATAGGTGTATGGTCAATAAGATCCTCATCTACATCAACATCATTTATCTTAGATACCATGAGAGACATAGAACTAGAATCCCTAGGATCACCTCGTATCCTAGAGTGTGAACTCTCTCTCCTCTCTCAATCCTCATACACAACTAGTCATGCATTAATATTGGCATACTTTGATTATAACTATATATACTCATCTAATAGACTAGGACCTAGATCACCCGTCATATATGGTAGAGGCATCTGTATCCTCATCACCTTAACTCTCAACTCATCCTACTTTGTCCTAGCTTGCCCATATGTTATAGTAACAATCATAGATTTGTAAAATAGAGGCATGTGCACACGAGAAATTGAATTAGCCCACATGACATGGTCAAGAACATGTCATGTCAACTCATGAAGTAAAAAATTAATAGTAATCACCTATTAATAATCATCACCTATATAAACACATAGTGAACAAACATTAGCTATTACTCAGTAAATAATTCAAAAAAATAAATGTTAAATAAAAAAATTAATTATAAATGTTCCATACTTCCAACTACCCTAAGAGGATCATGGTCCAACACATCATCATTAACCACTATGCCTCCACCCAAGAATAATAGAGCCCATCTATCCCATCTCCACCATGTCATATATAAATTTGTACATCCCACATCATCCATGTTTAGGATAATTATCATATGATCCCTCTCATCTATTGAAATGGGGTAAGATCTCTCATAGATAGCCTACCCCTATCTTGTGGTGTCACTAGAGATCACACATTCTATGCCCATACCCATAGAGTTGGGGGCACATCCTATTGCACCATGAATTATCATGTGACCCTCTAATACTAAAAATTCTCATATCCATTTGGCCATTTATCATGAAGCTAAGAAATCAAATGGGCTAAATACAATTGTACCCCATTCTCTAGCACCAAAAAAACCCTATATAAGGTCTCCACATAAATAATCAACCATCAACTCATATAATATCTATCTACATCACATATCACTTTAATATCATACCCACCTTGTAATTTTCCATATCCATGTGAACATATGTGGATGTTCCCAATCACTACATGGCATCCCCATTAGTTGAGTAACTACTATATGATCATAGGCTCAATAATGTAATAATGTGGTCTAAATAATACCACCATATAACACCTCATATGTAAATATGTACATATCATGGTACAAGTGAGAAATCATAGTCATATACCATAAATACATTTTAACCTACTCCTTTATATCTTGGATGATCATGTGCATCCTATACGAGATGGATACAATATTTACATCCACTATTATGAATGAATCTAGTAGAACCACCAAAAACTTCCACCCATGTAGAATAATTGATAGAATAATCACAAATAATATAACATCAAAATCACTACCTATATAATGGTGCACATCTGATCTACTAGTCAAATATCTATATGCACAATATATGGGCCCACACCCCATAACATCCTTTACTACTACCCTCTTAAAAATAATTGAAAATCATAGTATCTTATATACATCCTCCAAAGTAACATAATCTCACTTATAGGTAACTATAATGTGCATGTGTTTTCATCTCATTGCTAAACTAACATGGTCATCATGTGTGCATCAAATGGAATCATATCTAGCTAACCCATATATCCAAGTCTATCCCTCTCAATAATCAACCTCTCCTCATTAGACAAAGGTATCCCACACATATTCTCCATCATCTAACCCTATTATAACTCCCTATAAATCACATCCTCCATAAAAAATAAGTACAAAAAATCAAAAATCAAAAATCAATTCATACAATGTACAAAAATCCAAATACAACACAATTTGGACTATAGTGCCCCAAATACGACAACTATGATGCATAATAATGTTTTAACTAATATAGAAGAACTTCATGGCTATAAAATATTATCCAAACCAAGACACAAGAGATTAAATGTCAAACAAACATTGTATACACAATATTTTTAAACTTTATCAAGTATTGATGTTTTCTCTCTTGCAGGAACCTATGGAGTCTCAATGTATCTGAGTGCACACCTTAAAGGGTACACCTAGAAATGGGTGTGAAAACCATTGGTGATTTTTAATATTATTATTCCCTATACCACCACTTAAAACAAACACAAATCCCTCCCATACTCTTCCTTAAGACTTTACACATCCATTACATGCTCTTCCAAGTAATTCATTGCCTCAAATAGCTCCTACCTAAGACACAATCTATTTTTACCATCCTATAAATACAATTGAATGGGTCAACCCTATTATGGTAATTGATCACATTATGGGACTATGTTGGCCCAACTGACTTAGTTTGGGACCTAAGTATTCCATTTCCTTAAAAACTAGGTCAACTAGGGTAACTGTGTTGGATAAAACTTAGGAAGGGTTTAGGGTTAGATCTAGCTATATAAACACATCCATTACCCCATTTTCATTGAGAGATAGATATAATCATTCATTTTCACTTCTTTATAATATTCTCTTTTACCATTCTCCTTGAGGAGCCATTGATTGGGGTTTACATTTGAAGAGAATAATATTTTTTTATGGAAATGTCTTGGATGCATAGGAGAAGTCTTCTAGCCTATAGATGACCTATCCTTATGATACTTATGAAACAAAACAACCTATTTTAAATCACCATTAGCCAAGGGACATATTGAGCCTCGATAGGTTTATCTTCAATGTATGTATTCCTAGGTAGATAGAAGTGAAAAAGTAATAGCTTATGAATGTATTTATCTCCCCATGCATTTGGATGAACTCTACATTGAATTGAGTAGAGTTATTATTTGCATGCTTAATTTGATGTTTATTACCCCCCATTTGTGCCACAAGATTTGATTAGAAATAGTTTAGATTTGTTATTACTTGTTATAAACCATAAGACTTAGCTAGTGTTATTGTGTGGTATTGCTCGACTAGAGGCTTTGGAACCCTCTCTAGTGATATTATGTGGTAAAATACCCCTTAGTTAGGTCTAGTGGATCCATATTGGTCATGATCCCAATTGTCTAAATATACCAACAATCAAAATGACTAGTTTGATTTCTCTTCTCTAAGTTAGGATTTATTTATATATCAGATTCACTTTCCCTTATATACATTTTGGTGAACCCAATGTGAACTAACCCTTTCAATTTTTCTTTCACACTTTCATTTATTAAAATTTATTAGTTATTTCATTTTTACATCACTAGATTAAACCTATCAACTCAGTCTAACATTTTGTGCATAATTTTAACACAATTGATTTGATTGATTCTATTTGGTTTTATGAAGGTCATCTTCAACTACAGGTAATTGGATTGATCTGATTGACTTATTTCCCTTATT
Source organism: Torreya grandis (assembly GCA_037957365.1). NCBI lineage: Eukaryota > Viridiplantae > Streptophyta > Pinopsida > Cupressales > Taxaceae > Torreya > Torreya grandis. The sequence continues at coordinate 9,096 of JARHVA010011365.1, read as the reverse complement.
TGCATATAGGTTTTTAGACTCAGTCAACCTAGTCAAATTTATTACTATGTTAAGAATATTCATATGGGTGACATAATATAAAAACAACAAATTTATCATCGTTAAATCAATGGGTTCATTCTCACCAATTTAGTCATTTAATTTATTCATTTCAGTCCTATTTTTCATAATTTTTAGTTTATAAAATTGTAACCCTATGATAATCTCAATTAATCAGATCAACTTAGTTATTTAGTTGTTTCTTGCCTAGGATACTTAGTTGATTTTTTTAATTTTGTCTCTTTGGTCCTTGCTTCAACATACATAATCAACCTAGTCAATTCTATTATATTTTATTTGCATACTTGTCAACCTAATCGACCCTATACTCTTCAAGTAAAGGAACTAACTCACATTTCTAGTAATTAATTCATATTTAATTTTTTTTCTTGCTTGATTATATTAGAACACATAGACTAAATAGGAAGGCTTAATTTATTGATTATTGACACTAATTGTATTTTCTTCACACACTTCTAAACCAAAAAATTTCAAAAAGTATTAAACAAATTTTACCCAAAGTCTACCTACTTGTATTTCATCACCAAAGAGGAAACTAATTTGGTTTTCTATCCAAGTATAAATACATGGTTGATGGTATATATTGGCAAAGCACCCAACACCCTTATCACTACATGATTATGAAGTGAGGGGGTAGGCCCCAATACCAAGCTAGTGCCATCACCAATATAGATCATTTTCATCCTTAACAACTTGAAACCATATTTAACTTACCTTTCTAGTTCCTTTCTAAAGTTAGTTCCCTATCACGTTTATTTCTAAAATTATAATTTAAAACATTTATGAATGATTGCCTAGATTAACATTTCTATTTTTAGAATTACTACTTGCTATTTGATAATTATATGATGTATTGTAAAACTTGTATTAGCCAATGTTGGTATAAGGTTTTTTCTATGTGATGTAATTAGATTGACTGGTTTAACCTATTTGCCTCTATATTTATTTCAATTTTTCTTCTAAATAACACTAGATCATCTAGAGTCATAACTATCAAAACCTATCTTTACCCTCAAAACATAGTTAACCCAATCAACTATGTCTCCTATAGTTTTATTTTCCATTGAAGACAATCATTATGTTCAAAAAAATCTCTCATAGGTTGGTCTATTTCCTTTCTATAGAACACAATCATTCTATTCAACCCAATCTCTCATAGGTTGGTATTTTCACCTTTCTAAAGAACATAGTCACTTTGTCCAACCCAGTCTCTCATAGGCAAGTCTCCAGTGCTTCCCTAAAGAACAAATTTGACTCACTCAATTATGTCCCTTCTTGGATATTTTTTTGGTCTTCATTCAAAACTAAATTGACTTGGTCAATCCTAACCACTAGGTTAATTCAATTATTTATCCTCAAATCCTACTTAACTGATCTAGTTCTACATCTAGTTAACTTTGATCATATTCTTCACCTTTACTCTTTAGTCTTAGATCCTCATTAAAAAATTATGAAATTACCTATTATAATATTTTTGGAAAACCTTAATCCATTTAGATGATACATGGGGTATTCTTTCTTTCCTACCTTAAACATCCAATAAGATGCTCAGTTTTTCTGTACCTTCTCTCACCCTTCATATTTGGGCTACAATATGGTTTAAATTACCCCAATTGATGATACTAATTGATCTGATCCATTTCACACTTCTCAATATTATTCTCTCTCAAAATCACCTTATTACACTATAGTGGTAATTAACACAAGCTTAAACAATAACCCTATAATAAATATTTTAAACACTAATAACCCACCATCTAACAATCCTCCACCCAACAAACCATAACCTAATACCAATTTAGGGAATGTTCCTCCTACCAACCCTAATAATCCACATTTAAATACTAAGAATCCCAATCCACTAATTGACACCAATAAAATTCTTTCATAAATAGTTCAACAAATTAATATTATGAAAACATCTAATACTTTTCAAATAATGAAAAAATAACATCATTTATTAAACATGGCTAATCAACCTCCTATTCTCCTACCTCAAAGTAACCAAAATTTTATCCCTCCACCTCTTAGAGATGCCATGGGAAATATCATTCCCAATCCCATATGCATAAAAAGATGCTTCAAAATATTCAAAACAAACCTTTAGCTCCCTTCATTATTTCTATTGATATTGGAAATATCTCTCCAAATATTAAATATGATGGAACTAAAGACCCTACATCTTTTTGTAAAGCATTTGATAATATTTACAAGGAGTGGATTCAAACACATACCTTTTTTAACACAAAACTTCTCATCAAAACATTCATAGGAGATGTAAAAGAATGGTATAATTAATTCCCTCAACACTCCATATGGAAATTTGAGGATTTAGTAAATCCTATAGTAAAATAATTTCAACACAATGATCTTCTTGAAAATTATCTTAGTCACTTTATAAATACTAAACAATCCCCTTCTGAATTAACTCATGAATTCATTAAACTACAAAAATATTTGGCTCAAAAAATTGATCATAACATGATTGATGACAACTTATTTAAACTCTTTATAACTACCTTAACACCTTCCATTCAATATAATGTTCAAACGTTTTTTCCACAAACTCTAAATGATGTAATTGATCAAGCTTAAAGATAAGACTTTCTTAAGAAATAATTTGAACCCAAACACAAATCCATCAATGGATATTTCCAAAACTCCACTAATGTGATTAATAACAATCCTCCTAAAAAAAATAGGATTATTCAAAGTGGATAACCCCCAAGCTTCCCATACACCAATAATATTTTAACAAATGAAATAATTATTATCTCATTCTAAACCTTTCACCTATACTAATAATCCACCTACATGGTATGATCCTAACAAATTTTGTTGGTTCATGCTAATGTGGATCATTCTCATAAAACATGTCATGGGATACTCAAATTTGTTTTTTTTATTTTATGTTATGAGATAAATTCAACCATGATTCTATGATAAAAATAAATCATCATTATTATGTTAAAGCCTCTCAAAATAAACAATTTACCAAGCCTTCATCATCTAAACCTCAAAAATCTTAAGAGCTTTTTTGTTTTCATAGTGCATGAATGAGTAATTGATTTATGGGCAAAACTATGTATATGATTTTTATTCTACTCATTTTGAATCACAGATTAAGATTCATCATCATGAAAATTATTGATTATGAATCATAATCAGTGATTTGAAATGCATCGAATTAAAATCATATACATTGTTTTGCCCAAAAATCAATTGCTCAAAAATTGTTTTCTACTTCCAACCCACAACATTTAAATGAAGACATGTGTGCAATTGACATTGATTATTACCAATACTACACCAATTCTCCATATGTGAATGTATTCAAAGTCAATTATAGATGCAAATCCACCCACAAAGATTCTTTCACTAAGCTTAAGAAATTGTCAACTAAAGAACAACTTCTCAAAGACACCATAACTACCACTACCATACCTTATAAAACAAATGAGGAAACACTACCACAAATAGAACCTCAATATACTTATCTTATTCTTAAAAAAACCATTGTACCTCCCAAACCTAGACTTGGTTCTTCATCTTCTAAATCTCATTAAAATTTATAAGAAGAGCTCAATTTAATGCCTTGTAAAATACCCTTCATGGAGTTAGTTCGTACTTCTCCATATCACCATAAATTAATAATGAAAAAATTATAACCCATTGAAGAACCACCATCCCTTGAGGTGGAAAAACATCCTCAAGACCCTTCACTAAAAGAATTACATTCTATTAAATCTGTTTTTACCTCTTCTAAACCTTCCATAAAATTTCTTGAGGAAGACATGATTAATGATGAAATTATTTTTCAGGACGATGATCCACCTCTCTTCATTACAATTATAATTAATACCACCCTTATTTGAAAGGTATTAGTAGATGAAGAGTCAAGAATTAATGTCACCTCTCTTTGGTTAATTTAGCAACTTGGATATACTAAAGATCACCTTAAAAAAATTCATCTCACATGTCAAGGATTTGATAAGACAAATTAAAAACCACTTCATTTTATTTGGATCTCTCTCACTATTGGACCTAAAATCATACATACCAAGTTCATGATCCTTGATTTACCACTATCTTACAACATACTCCTAGGTCACCCATGGACACATTTTATGAGTGTTATTGCCTCCTCATGTAGTCAATGTATTAAATTCATCTATAATGGAAAACATTACCAACATGAGTTTGATCCTAATCCATAGAGTATAAAAATACCAAACCCCAAATCTAAATATCAACCATTCCATGCATTAATAGTACACCTTTACCTAAATTTGTTAACATGAATCAAGATTTATAGGTCACTCTTACTGATTTTGATGATCATGAACCTAATGCTTTACAAAATACTTGTAATACCACTAAGTTACCTCCTTATATTTTGGAGTGGCTTCCTCCTTCTTTACTTCCATCTGACTGTACCATCCCTCTAGTTGATGATATCACTAAAATCCCTCCTCTCTATAATGCACATGAAGTTTCTTACATAGGATGATTTTACATGTGATGAGTAAGTAGTGGAAAATTATTTCAATGTCCTTTAACAATGTCTCCCTAAAAATTTAATAATTTAGGTGCATGTAACTCTAATTCTTCCTTACAAAAAAAATGCATGCACTATTTACCACACATATGATGATAATTATATCATGGCCCAAGCTCAATCATGAGATTTAGATGTACAACACTATCAATAGACATTATCCGAAATACATGTATTCAATCATGATGTCCATGTCATTCACATATTAACTAATATTTAATTAGAACCTAAAGGTCATGTATCACTAATTAATCTTCCACTTATAGATACCCCATGGGTTCTTGAAAAATATTAGCTCTAGAAAATTTAGAAACTTTTGACCCTTTTATAACTCCTACACAACCAAATAATGTACCAAATTTCCTTCCTTCTCATAATTTTATATATTCACTAATGCTACCCACCTCAATTTAACTGAACCTCCATATTTGACACAACTTGACATACCTATCACTAATCTAGTTGAATAAACTCAACCTTAACCTATAATCAAACCTATACCCAAAATTACCTTAGATGATAAAACCATAGATGTATGATAAATACATTATGAATATGATCACAATGGTAATAAATTAATTGATCTTTAAATATATTTCAAATACATTGGATCATTACCCATGTTCCCTAGTGATGAAGCTATACTTGAGTTACTCCATGATTTATAACCTCAGCTTTACCAATAGCATCATAAACTTGGAAACTTCACATGTAAATCTCATTTATTTAATAATTTTATTGCTAGTGTGGATCCTAAAAAAAAATCTTATTTCTTCTCTTCCTCATGCTACATATAATTTCCAAGACATCAATGTATGCTCGTTAAAGAAACCAAAATAATAGAATATGGTACACCATCATGTCCTCAACCTATCATTATCTCTAAAGAACTCATGCCAACAGAACATGATAACTTCAAATTATTCTTTGATAAGTATCATAAAACTTTTGATTTGTCATATGAATATAATTTAGGTATTAATCTTAGTATCATCATACATAATATCATCACCTACCTAGATGCAAAACTTGTTAGATAAAAACAACAAAAAATTACACCCAAAATTTCTACTTTATGTCACAAATAAATCATTAAACTTTTGGATGCCAAATTCATCAAACCTATTAACTATTTTGAATGGGTATTAAACATCATTCCCATTCATAAAAATTTCACCATGGTTATTCGCATATGCATTGATTTTTGTAATCTTAACCTAGCATGTCAAAAGATAACTTCCCATTACCATTAATATATGTTATAGTACATTCCACCACAAGATATGAAATGTTGTCACTTATGGATGATTTATTAGGCTATAATCAAATTCACATAACCCTTGAAGACAAATGTAAAATAATATTTACTATATAATGGGGCACCTATTGTTACATAAAATGCCTTTCAATCTAAAAAATACCAGAGTAACCTATAAACATGCAATGACCCACATCTTATATGATCTTATACATAAGATAGAAAAAACCTATGTTGATGTTCTAATTGCCAAATCCAAAAGTCATACAATGCACTTCACCGATCTAGCTATCATTTTTGATCAACTAATCAAATATAAATTTAAACTTAAACGATACAAATGTGTATGTAGAGTTACATATGGTAAAATTTTAGGGTTTTTAGTATCACTTCAAAGAATTAATGTCTATCTGGCCAAAATAAATGCTATCATCAACATGTGTATTCCTTGGTCCATTCTCAACATACACTTACCTTCAAAAACTTGGGATAGTTTGGTGGTTTATCCCAAAAATGGCATACCTATATACTCTATCAATTCCTTTCTCAAAAAAGGTAATGCTCTAGAATGGATAGATTCATGTCAAAATTATTTTGATAACATGAAATAATGTTTACTCCATCCTCTTACTCTTCAAACACCTTTAAATGACCATACCTTAATCTTATATAATTATTCTACCCCCATATTAGTTGGGACAATGTTGACCTAATAAAATGATATTGGTAGAAAGTACTCTATTTACTACATCATTTGGGGACTCATTAACTATCAAAAACATTATACCATAGTAAAACATGATTTTTTTGCCATATATTTCATAGCTGAAAAGCTTCATCATTATATGCTCTACTAGACCACGTATGTCATTATTCATTTTGATCTCACCTATTCAACAAATTATTTTATACACAAACCTTAGTCCCCTCTTTTGATCTTTTATTTTTTACTTTCATTTAATTCATGTGTTGCATTGTAATACCATGGATATTACCCAATATTTCTCATGAATAATTTTATTTCATACATCCATTTTTCATGATTTTTTAATATTTGATCATAATTTTGTTATTTGACAAATATTTTTTATTATCTTCTTTCTTTTGTGATTTGTAGTGTAAGACAATGGATATAACCAAATATTCTTCAAAAATACCATTTTTCACATTTTAAATCCACTTGGGTTTGTATTTTATGAGTTACAGTGTAAGACCATGGATATGACTAGGCTCTCCTCACAAAATATATATATTATTTAAAATATTTTTGGCAAACTCAGTGTCACTTTTAGAAAACTTAGACATGGCTACAATTTTGTGATTTCATATTCTCAGCCTCAATTTTTGTTTCTTTTATAGATTAAACTTGCATAACAAGCTATGTTAGAATGTTTCTCTACACTTACATACATTCTTATGATAAGGAATCATACTTACTTGTAATTTTATCCCTTTTCACATTTTTTTCAATTTGAGGTAATTCAAATTGTTTCATGTTTGTTTCCCCTTTATTTCCCTTCTTTTGAGTCCACTTTGGATAAAACAAGGTTGAAGTAAAGATAACACTTTTATTTACTATTAGCCATAATTAGCTACCATAGGGGAGTCTAATTCAAAACTTGGTTCTTGTCCTTTTAACTTTGTTGGTAGCCTTTAGTAACCCTAGTTTTGATGTCATGCTTTGTCATTAGGTGATGTCTTATTCATACATCCTTAGGTTATGTCAAGGTGTTGGATATATTATATGTGTCAAAGAGTCATGATCCTCCATTTCATAGTAATATCCATAGTCTCAGTCGTCCTATGAAACACTTATCATTGCTTAAGGTAATTTTGATAATGTTAAGTTTCTTTTTGCATGTCTAAGTTGTGTTAGGTCCAGATTGTGACATGGGTGACATGATAACTCATCAAGATAGCATGATGAACATAGTGAGAAGGTGCATGAAGAGGCAAGGTCATAAAAAATAAAGAATTATAATTAAATTTTTTGGAGAGGTTAAGGTAAATTTGTAAATATTAAGGTAATTTGATAAAGTGGTTAAGATTCATATGTTACAATATTAAAGTGATTTCACTAGAGAGCATCAAGAATAAGGAGACTAACTATGAAAAGAAAAATCACTTAAGGCCATGAAAAAATACCTATAATAAATATCTCAATTTCTTAGTATTGCATTGAAGACATATTCAAACCATGAATAGGCCAAAAGGAGATGTACATAGTCCAAGAACACTTAGAACTAAGTATAGTCTTACATAAGTGTGATCAATAGATGTCTTTTGGTATAATATTAAAAATAAAGATAGTAAATATGGGTGTGATGGAGCCATAAGAGACCATGGAGTATGATGAGAATGTTCAAAAATTGATTGAAAAGATCAAAGAGAACTCATAGCCTACTTGACAGTCCTTAAACACACACATAATTCTAAAAAATTGGTAGTTTTGAGAGTTTTAAAGGTTGTTTAAGAGAAAACAACTATTTTAGGAGTTAAATAAAGTTGGGGAAGACCTCAAACAGGTATTTTTTTATTTGTAATGCCCTAAAACTCAAAATTTCCCTTTTTCTTTGCTCTCAACCTACTCAAGTCTGTGTTAAGACTAACCTAAGGCTAGAAAACATTTTTTCCATAACTCAAGCTCTAACCCTTATAATTACATGAAACTATATCATATAACCTAATTTAATGTAAAATAAAATATTTTTAAGGTTTTTGAGTAGTATTATATGGTATTGTACAGTTTCTAGTAATGTAGGCTTGTTTTAAACCTAATTAGGAAATATGGGTGTTGGGTTAGAAGGTTTTCATAGTGATTTGAGTCCTAATTTTTTGGTTGAATATGAAAAGGGATAAAGGGTACTCAAATATTCTTTTAGTTTTCTTAGAAGTATTGCGAATATATCAAACCTTGGATCTTTATGACAAAATAAGGCTACAAGGAATAAGCCTCCCTAAATAGAAAATGTGAGAGATTTATGAATGAAATTATAGAAAAAGGTGAAAATATGATGGTATATAGATATTTAATAGGTTTACATGGAAAGATAAGAAGTTAGAATCCAAGAATATGACTTATCACCTCGTAACCACTCCCAATGGGCAATTTCAAGAGTTCAAAGGTGAGTTATCAAGAAAGATAAAATTCCTATGCCACCTTGATCAAGTTGTCACCAAGATAAGAATAAATTTATGGATAAGAAACTTCATAACTATC